>NW_015148972.1:581625-612940 GCF_001465965.1 Polistes dominula | reverse complement strand
TATAACAAAATATATAAATAATCGTCTTCTCTGATTTCTTTTTTGTCATTTTTCAAACATTGGCTTCTTGTTACTAGTTTTAAAACGGATAGGCGATACCAAGAGAGAAAGGGTACTATCTCGGTCATAGACATCGATATCGATGCATTTGCTATTGGTCAACATCGTTGGTATCAATCGATATTCGATACTAGCCCTAAGTAGCGGATATGGACTCGACCATAATAACGATAAGTATCGATGCTGGGTCAACAAGAAAAAATAAAGTACTTACTTACTTACTAAGTTTCGTTAAACATGTACCACACACACAACAACCAAAGATTATTCTATTTATCTCGTACTATTAAAAAAAGAAAACATATGTGAAACTGATTATACATTGTATACATAAATATAGTTCAATTTATCGATCTTTTCAAGAATAGTCCTATCATATGAATAGAGTGATAATCTATCTCTAATATTATCAAAATATTACTTATGTTAAACAACAATTTTACATTCAAACAAATATTTAAATATTAGATATTAGTTATACTTCAAATAAAATATGTAAATATATATATAATAAAATAAGTAATTATAAAATATAATTTTATAAATAAATAAACAAATAAATAAATAAAATAAAAAATAAATATAATAAAGTAAGTTATTAAGCATTTAGAAGAAGAATAATTAAAAAAAAATTTTAATTAAATATTTATAAAAAAAAAATAAATAATTAAAACTAGTTATATTGACTGTTTGATAAATCTAGTATTAATTAAAAAATTTAATCAACACAAAAGTTACTAGTATATACACACACATCTCTAATGCGAGTAATATTGCGTTCACTGTTAGAAATAGTGAAAAAGATCATCGTAAGTCATTAAATAGCTTCCAATTAATATATTTTTTTCTTAATCTTTTCTACTCATACTAGACAAGCATAATTTCAATAAATCACATGATCATATTATAGACTTGTAATAGTAATAGTAGAGTAGTAGTAACAGTAATAGTATTAGTGACATAGAAGAGTAGTAGAAACGAATGAACGAGTAAATACTACGCCAAACACGAGGCGAGTAAGTAGTACGTTTCCATTCATTGATATCGTGGTCTCTCTGTTTTTCTTTCTCTTTCTCTCACCTGTTATATCCGACAGCAGTTTATCTCCCCTTCTCTAAATTAACATTCCACCTATATCGTCCCTGTCTCAACGATCTGAAGGATCGTTCCCTACGTTGTCGAAGAAGGAAAGAACGAATCTAAGTGTGAATGTATTATAACGTGTATACGTATATATGTATGTGTAAGAAAGAGAGAAGAAAAGAAAAAGAGAGTGAGAGAGAGAGAAAATACATCCTCTTTTATGGCGGACAAACCACAACGCATAACACACACACACATATTCAACACCTTTTTTATTTCCCTTTTCTATTTTCAATCTTTTTTGGTTTTCTTTGAATTCTTTTTACTTTTAGTATCAGATTATTTTAAAATCCGTGTGGCTTCGTTTGACCATAATCATTAACGTCATTCGCATTTTCTATGAACAAGTATCGATAAGTATACGTTAAAGCGTCGTATCGTTACATAGAAGGAAATACTTTGCTTATCGCAAAGTACAATTTAACGAGAAGTAACGTATAATACAGAGAGAGGAACATTCTCATTGAAAATAAAATAGTAGCTACCACGGTTGTTCTGTTTTAAAACTGGAATTCGTTTAAAACATTGAAAAATCCGTTGAATCTAAAAAGGATATTGTATATACTTAGTAATAGCTGGTAATAGATAAGGATTAAACTCGATAAGCTACGGTACATGATTTTTTTCTTTTTCATTTATTTTCCCTTTTCTCGTTTGTCTTCCCTCTTCTGATAGAAAATTCTTTTTATCGAGTGGTAAGTATGTACTTTAAAACTAAAGGATTTTCTTCCAACTGGATGCACAAGCTACTTTTAGGCTTTAGATATTATCTTAGTATGTCAAAAAGAGATTAATAATATCATTTACATATATTTATTTGATCAATATTTTTGTTAGATAAATCCTTATTATATAAGAGTACATTTTGTTCAATCTAATATTATATATAATCATAATAATGTAATAATATTAAATATCAATATTTTAAATCAATAAAATACATATATTTCTCTATAAATACTAAAAAATAAAAATGTTAAACCTACGAATAAAAATAAAATAGCAACCATTATCATATTTTTAAATTTATTACCACACGCTAGTAACTCTATTATCTTAAAACACACCTGACAACTGTTTTTCTTCAAACATATTAAGAAACTTATACAAAAAAAAAAAAATACATATAAATTTTATAATAGAAAATTTGACAGATCTTGATATCTATATATATTAATATAAAAATAAATCGTGCTGGTTGCATCATCATCATCATCATCATCATCTAAATGAACGTCTTTCGTTGACAGTATTAGGTGGAGAATGAAAGAACACCCACCTTGATTCGATACCGGCGTTCTGGACGATCAAAAAAAAAAAATCCATCTGGAGCGACCCTCGAGAAAATAGAGTAATTTAGATAACGACTCTTCCCCCCTCCCCATTCACCATCTTTTTCCCCCCCACTCTTTTAACTCGCATCCAAGCTCACTTCTATTCGTCCTCGGGAACTCGCCGACATTCTTCAGACGAGACCGAGCCCTCTGTGCATCTTATCGAATCTAAACCAATCCTTTATTTGTTATTACTTCATGAAAATTGAAGAGTTTTTTTTTTTATCTGTTCTATTTTTTTATGTTTTAAGATAATATTAAAATACATTGAAATTATGTTACAAGATATGGTATGTTCAAAACAAAGTTATATATATATATATTCATATATGTTTAAAATAATCACAAGTATTAATAAAATATAGTACCGTGTTCAATATTTATTAATTAATTGTTAATTAATCGAAAAAAATGTATTTTTTATTTAAATTTACTGAGCATAGGTTCGACGTACCGTCTTCTTCGATATCCACCGGTAAACTGGCTCCTTTGTCCTCTGTAAAAGTCATTCTATCTGCTTTCACTCTCTGTTCTTTATTTATATTACTGTATTTAAGATAAATTTTTCAAACACAATGTAGTTATGTTGAACGTGATATAAATAAAATATAAATCCTTGAATTTTATTGTTTTTTTTTATATAGTTTTTAATTTGAATCTTATCTAATTTGAAATGTTTTAATTCAAAAATTGGATATTACTTGTTTATCATATTTATAGACGAATTTATTACAAATTTATTTCAATGAAGTATTAAATGAATAATTATTTATAATTTTTAAAATGAATTTAAATGTTCATATTTTATTATACATTTCCATTGCAAAGTAATATCTTACTGATGATCTGTTATTATAAAACATTATAATTGTAATTAGTTTCTTTCCGTTCTTTAATTAATATCATATTTATATTCCTTTTCCTGTTTATAACTAAATACTCCCTTGCATGCAATATTTACAGTTTTACTTAATATTCCATCCTAATGAATCATTTGTCCAATTAAACAAAAATTTTACATTAACGTTCAAAGACTAGCAATTACATCCTTTTAATCTTGTTCTTGTTTAAAATACTGTGCACAATTTTACTAATATCATTTTGTTAATATTTTATCACACACTCATTTCAATTTGATTTATCAGAAATAGTTTTTAAATGTAATTAGGTATCACGAATATTTCGTACGTTTAAAAATTACATTTACAGTAATGCAGGTTTAATTATAATACAGCTTTGTTAACAATAATAAATAAAACTGCGTATAAATCAATGAATATGAAAAAAGGAAAACCAAAAAGCATTTAATAATTCGATCATTTTTAATTAACAGAAATTAATTACTTTATAATGTTTTTCATAACTTTTGATCGGTCAAGAAGAATTGTTTAAATTTAATTTATAAAATAGGTATTTGTAACATCGGATGAATGAATGAATGAATTATTTAATATACTATAAATATAATATGAATGAAGTAATAGTAAGAATCATTGAATCGTAATGGAGAGATAAAATAATGTTTTTAATATTGGTCAGTAGAGGTCAGCACAAATATCTATTTAAATATAATAGAAAGAGAAAGAGAGAGTATGATAGAAATAGAAAGAAAGAAAGAGAGAAAGAGGAAGACATAAAAGTAAAATCTGTCGAGGAACAACCCGCGCCTTCTTCGAATTACATATGTACATATTTCCGGGAAACGTATGTCTCGCGTGTCGATGAAATATTATCACGTGAAAGCCGGTATATACGTTTCGCGGAAGGTTCGTATTTCGCGGAGACACAAGCGAGAACGATTATTGCACGTAAGTTCTTGAGAAAACAGAAAAAAAAAGGATTAAGTAAAGAAGAAACGAGAAAAAGAAATATAGAGGAAGTTAGATCTTATAAATGCGTCAATTTTATACCTATACGATCGATACAATTACTTTATTTCATTCTTGCAACTTGTAAATTATTTCAACTCGTAGGAACACGTACAATAAAATAATATACATGTATATGTCATATATTATAACGTGTCGTGAATGTTGGAAAAGTCAAAGAAGAAGAAGAAGAAGAAGAAGAAAAAGAAGAAGAAGAAGAGGAAGAAGAAGAAGAAGAAGATGGTTCGCTTTAATATGAGCCAGCAGCGAGAGTAAGTAAATGCAACAAAAAGAGATGAAAAATAAGAAAAATAAAAACGCTTTGCCAACCGTGGAGAAACCGGCGTATCGAGTTACGAGGATGCTCAAGACCTTAAAGATGCCTCGTCGTTTCTAACATAAGCGAACAACAACACAACCAAGAAACTTAGTCATCGTGAGCGAATTCGATTCGTAATAACTGGACACGGCGGGAGATTTGCGAAGATTCACGGACATCTTCTTTCTCTTCCTCTTGTTTTTTGTTTCTTCAATTCAAATCGAAATGTTATCACCATTAGATATGTGCTAGATTCCTTTAGGATTAACATCGTACTGTTTCTATTACGATACCTAGACTAACCCGTTGTGTATCCATACTCTATCTCTTTTCAACTTTTATAGAAAACAGAGCTTATGTCGCAGCAAAGTATAATAAATTAGCTGTTTATCTCTCTCTCTTTCTTTCTGTTTCTCGTTCAGCGATCGTGGGCCACTTTCGTTGTCCGTTTCGCTCTATCACCGAGTTTCTTTTGCGACTCGCCGAGTATCACATTATCTCTGTTTCACTTTATCTACCTTGTTCCCTCTTTCTTTCTATCGCAAGTGCGCACCGGTCTCTCAAAGCCTCTCTCCTTGTCATACACCTTCCCCTTCTCTTCTTCTTTCCTCGCAATGCCGCGTTGGCCAAGTAAGAAAGAAAGAGAAAGAAATAAGGAAAGAGAGAAAGAGAGAGGGATAACAGGTAACGTGCCAACAACGCCAGGCAATGGCGCCTTAACGGCCGCACCTGGGTTCTAACCGTTCGCCAGGTGAATACTCTTTCTCTATTGGTCAAGTAGTACAAACCTCAAATGTGATTGGCTGGCGTTAGGTTACCGCGGGTACGGGGCTTTAATCTCGTTTACCGTAGGCGCGCCGGTGCTCAGTTTAACTTACTTACCTTTGCCGTACGCACGGTCCAACGACGGACCGTCCGATCCGATCCGGTCCGATCCAATCGGCTATTAAGCATAAAAGTAAGCACACTAAAACTTTTCACAACGGCGGACATTACGTGGAACCAGGATAAATATCTTCTTTTTTTTTTTATCTTCATTCTGTCATTTAACTTCCTCCTTTATTCGTATACACGTATATAATTCTGTCTCTCTCTTTCTCGCACATTTTTCCCCTCCCACCTGTTTCACTCGCTTAATCTATCTGTCTCTCTCTGTCTTTGGTAAACTTCGAGGTGGTATAGAGAGACACAAGTACGTCGGGGCACATCGACAAAAGTCGTATTTCATCGGTACGAAAGCGTCGATCTCGCTCGATCGACTACGAGTTGCTGGCTGCTGGCAGTGGTAACACGACCACAACAACGAAACAACCGACGAACGTGAACAAACGAACGACCGAACGTATTTCAACGTATATACGAACGTGTATGAACGGAGAACAACCGGAGAAAAGAAAAAGAGAGAGAGAGAGAGAGAGAGGGAGGGAATAACGCGAGTGTGTAGTGTGTGTTATATGTGTGTATTCGATCGGCACCGCCACGATCGCGCATCGCTGTGAGCAATCGTACGCGTGAACGCGCGCGCGCTTTCTTCCTTCCTTCCTTCCTTCCTGCCTTTACATCCGTCCAATTTAACTTTTCCCCCTCTCTCTCTCTCTTCTATGTATAGTGCATCTTTATGAATTTATGTCTAACCTCTCTTCCTCTTTTTCTATGTAAACATAAACAAATCTTTAAAGAAGGACAACTACGAAAAGAAGAGAATCAAGAATTCTTGTAAAAGATACAGTGGCTGTGTATGTATGTATTGTATCTGTGTGTAACGTACTTTCGTACCCGTCGTCCTTCTCTTAATAATTTCTTTTTGTTTTCATATCTTTCTTTCTCACTCCCAATGTTTTCATCTTCGTCAAGTATTTCAAATAACCTGTACGTATCATCATTCGTTGTCAGGATTTAATCGAAAGTGCATCATCCAATAAGGAAGAAGAAAAATTAGCGAAATAAGCGAATAAGATTTATTCGTTTTTCTCTGTCTCCACGAGCGCACCTCCTCCCCCCTTAATAAACCGAATCATCGAAGCATCCATCGTTCGTCGTGTAAGGTGTACAGTGAATTTAATTTGATTTGTTTTTTGTTTCTTATTATTTCTCCACTTTGCCTGTCACCTCTCCTTTGAATTTCTATCTAAAAGATTAATTTCATCTTTCGATCGAAGTTAATAAAGCAATTTGGATTATAGTTTCACGTTGATGTTGTCGAGATTAACAAAAGAAAAAAAAGAAAACAGTTCAAACGGTAAAGGAAGAAAACGTGAAAAGGATTTTGGTGAACGGAGTGGGGAGAGGGTACAACGGAACGAATAGCGCGGGCTTTTCGTTCTCGTCCTGGTCCACCTCATCTTCGTTGTTGTCCTCGTCGTTTCGTGAAGTGGTTGGTACGTTCCACTGGAAAGAAAAAGAAAAAAGAAGAAAAAGAAAAAAGAAGAAGAAGAAGAAGAAGAAGAAGAAGAAAGATACGACGAAAGAAGATCTCGTTCATGCATTTCGTTTTAAACTCGATGCTGAAGAAGCAAGTGTAAAAGAAGAGAGAGATTACCAAAAAAAAAAAAAGAAAGTAAAGAACCAAGAATTCAAGAAGAAGAAGAAGAAGAAAAAGAAGAAGAAGAAGAATCAAGGTGATTTTTTCGGAAGTGAAACAACCACCGGCAAACCTTGGACTCGTCGTTCGGTTAAAATCAAACGCAGCGCGTGTGTGTTCGTGATAATTATTTTTTTGTGCAATCGTGTTTCGTTCGTTGATGTTTATACGTGTGAGGTTAGTGCATCTCGTGCAGAGGAAAAAAAGATAAGAGGATATAAATCGCGATATTATTACGAAAGAGATCGTCTTCTTCGTAACCGGTACGCAAAGTGTTGAGGTGCATTTCAGTGATTCTTCGATGATTGTTGTTGTTGCATTTTCGAAGTGATAGAAATAGTAATAGTAATAGTAGAGTGAAACGCAAAGTAGACGACTGTGTGTGTCGAAGGAACGAAATACTGGATCGAGGAGAAAGAGCTGGAGAAGGGGGCGGTGGTGGAGGCGGAGGAGGAGGCGGAGGAGGAGGAAGAGGAAGAGGAGGAGAGAAGAGAAGAGGTGAAATATCCTCATCGCGGTTTTCCCCGCGTCAGAGNAGGAGGAGGAGGTTGCAAGGAACGCTGGAGTTGCTCGCGATCGTCGAGATCTGGATTACGCGGGCAACTCGAGGATCGCCAAGATTTTGCCGGTTCATAAAAAAGGTGAGTGCCTAACGCAAATTCCCCTAACTGGAATAATACATATTAATCGAATACCGCGAAAGTTAGATTGATTTTAATTTTTTACAAAAAGGAATACATTCATTGTTATATAATACAATGAAAGGGGGGTTGACAGAAACGAGTTTTGAAGTTATAAAAAAAAAAAGATTAAATTATTTTCATAGTAGGCTCAAAACTTTTCAATCTCAACTGTATGCATTGAAATATTCGAGCGCGCGAAAGTAACGGTTGTTTGAATTTTTATGAAAAGTACACAGTTGTTCGTACGTGTTTATAATATTTTTATTTAGATTATTTTCATCATTAAGATAAATCTTGTAATATATCGGATTATAATTTTCGATAATTTATTCGATATAATTCGATAGGGGGTTTATTTTTTATCGATCCGAAAGTCGGCGAAACTGAAGTTTCGGACTTTTGAATTTCGCGCGGTTTCGTATCGCGTTACTCGCCTTCGTTCGTATACCGCAACATACCCGGATACATAACATGGCGCAGCAGACACAGATTTGAACATAGCCGTACCACGACAATAAACGTAAACCGCGTTCTCCTCTACCCTACGGGAGCGGGGAAGAGAGCACAAGAAGGGTAAAGGAATCTTGTTGGTTTTGGTACATTTACTGCGGTCGGCATACCAGAGTGTCGCCGAAAGATTCTCGTTAACTCGGCTTCGATTTCAAGGTCGACGTCTCTCTTCTCTTTCCTCGACGAATACGAGTCGACGACTACGACGACGACGACGACGACGACGACGACGACGACGATGACGATGACGACGAGAACATAGAACAGAAAAGAGAAAAAGTTCTCCTTTAAAACCCATTTTGCGGTTCCCCCTTATTTATTATATGTTGTTTCTTTTACCTAACCCTTCACGATTTAGATTTACTCTCCTATTGCCCTACAAAACTGGAAAGAGAAATAAATTACTCGTTCGTACGGAAAACTTTTATTTCGTATCGAAAAAAAAGGGTGACTTATAAACGATAAAACATTTTTTATTTTATCTCTAATGGTAAGTGGGATTTAGAAGGGGAACGAAAAAGAAAGAAAAGATCAAAAAGTCGTAAAACTAAAAAAAAAAAATAAATATTCAGTAAATAGTTGTAGGTACTAGTCCGTTGTTGATTTCTATTTTGACAATTCGGCTTAGGTTCAAACGAATTTAATGGCCTTGAGTGTCTCTTTCATCTCTCTCTCTCTCTCTCTCTCTCTCTTTCTCTCTCGATAAAAGATAAGTATACTCGTGTACGATCGTAAAAATTCTCTCGCGGTTTAACGTTCTTAGCCTTGGTCACATCGTTGGGCACAAGCCGACTACTACGAGTTAGCCAGCCAGAGAAGAACCACCAACCAACCAACCGGTCCAACGTTTCTCCATCGTTCTCTATTGTTTCTTCCCAATGAAAGACCCACGGCATCTCCGCGATTCTTTGCGAAACGTTTTCACTCAAATATTAGGTTGTAACATCCTGTTCAGTTTTTTTTCTTTTTATGGTTTTTCTAAATAATATAAACGGTAAGAGAATATGCGTATTATAACTCACGGCACATGTTTTATCTAAAAATGATAAATAACGTTATTTAAATTTGAATATAAAATCGTGTTGGATTTTAAAAGTAAAATTGTACATATAAGAGGTAAAAATTAGTATATATATATATATATATATTTGTTTTTGTTGGACAAACAAAATAAATTCCATTTGCAACAAATTATACATAAATGTATTTAAATGTTACAACGTAATATCAAGTTTTAGCTTTCTAAGCTACAAAAAGCAAAAAAAAAAACAAATATACCATTGGTAAAAGAAACAGCACAGTCGAATATATTAGCATACTAATCCTGTTTTGACAAAAATTTGATTTATGTCCTTTCGCTTGCCCTAACTCGAGATATATCCGGAGATAAAACGAATAACTTTTTCACTCACAGAGACACAACTCTATGGAAATGCTATTTCGAATGATCGAATAGTAGACTGTGGTTCAACGACCCTAATCTTATTAACAAATTGGATTACTTTTGAGAACGAAGAAAGTACCTGGGATTGAATTTAATTGTCTCGCGTTTCGCGAAGTGTAGTGGGAAAGTATCGGAGGGGTTGAAGGAAGGGTTTGTTGGTAAAAGTTGTAGTCTGTGGAAGAGAATGAAACGATCATTGGCTTTTAAAAAGGAAAATTTAAGAACCGTTCGAGAGTTTCGATCACCCTGGAACACGATTGAACTCTATTGATGTTCGGGATTAT
The DNA here is from genome assembly GCF_001465965.1 of Polistes dominula. Next base: position 602,714 of record NW_015148972.1, on the reverse strand, counting down.
GAAAAATCGCGTTTAAGAATAGGAAGATATATATATATATATATATATAGATAGATAGATAGGTAGAGGGTACGAGAGTGAAGGGGAAGCAGGTAAATCGAGAAGAAAGATTGAATAGGAAAGGGGGGAACTATCCTTGAGTAGATTAATTCTTCTTCATGATTAAATCGTTATCGATCTTGGATAAAGGTAGATTGCACGTTTCACCTAAAGTACTCTTAATTCTTCCCTTTCTTTCTTTATCCAGATATCGGAATTGTATACGGGGTAAGTGGTACATACGAGTAGAATGTTTCGAATGATTTAGTATACGCGTCTCGTTAGGATTCAATAAGAGGAATGAATGAAATAAAAGAATGACTCGTAAGATTACGATTTCGAATATGAAGTAAAATTTATTTTTTTTTTTTATCAATATTAATCGTAATTTGTTCTATGTATTACGTACTATGTATGCAACAAGATTTTTGTAAATAATTTTTTATAAATATCTATTACGATTGTATAATTCAATTTTAGTTTTATATTTAACTGTAAACGTAGAACACCCCCCTTGCACACAATGCTACAAAATACTTAGTTAGTTTGACTATTTATGAATACTGACAAAATCTTATTACACACATACATAATACGATTATACAATTCGTATCGTAAAATAATCACGATAGTAAAAGAAAAAAAGTAGAAGTATAGCAGGTTCGAGATCGTCGAATTCACGGAATGGAATACAAAGGCGCGAGTTCGTGGAAAAAGTTTATAGCAAAACGAATGAACGAACGAACGAACGAACGAACGAACGAACGAACGAACGAACGAACCAACCAACCAACGAACCAATGGATGGATGGATGGATGGATGGATGAACGACGCGATACGAGTCAGTTCGCGAGGGAAAATAAAGGAAGCTTTGACGATCGAAAAGTTACGAGGTTGTCTTGAAATTTACGATCGAGTCCATGCTCGTTCACTTGCTCGGTTGCTTGCTTGCTTGCTATCGAAGGATTTTTCGAAGTCCCCCCTTTAACCCTCCGGATAAGGAGGTCTCTTCTCTCTTCTTCGCGAGATACAAGCTTTGAAAGAGTATATAGTAGAGTGAGTGTATAGCTCTGCAATTAGCTCGTGGAAAACAAGAAGGAACGCGGCACGACGCGAGGATCCGTCGTCTCAGCAACTTTTTGCCAAAGATTCTCTCTCTCTCTCTCTTTCTTTCCCTTTTTCTCATTCTCTGAAGTTGGTAGTCAAGTATATAAGCTGCAAAGGGAATGAACGAATGAGTGAGACCACGCACGAATGTATGTGTGTATATATATAAGTAAGTACAGGACGGATGAAAACCCCCGTTGGTTCTTCGTTTAGCCTCGAGTAGTATCTCGCTTCGTCTAACCTTGAAATCCCACTCGTCGCCTCTCGCGTGTTTTTAAAACACTCGAACTTCGGTTAGTTTCGCGCGACGACTCATGCGCATGCGCGTCGCGCGAAATCCTTCGTCTTCTTCTTCAGTTTTTTTTTCTTTTTTTTTTTTTTTAACTCTCTACCTTTCCTCTTTCGCCCTTATCCTTCTCTTTTACCTTCCCCCCTCTCCTACCCTCCTCTTTCTCTTCTTCATGCTCATGGTGCAGATGAGTACCAACCATATACTCTGTCTTTCTTTCTCAGGTGCTGCGTAGTATATGTACTACACATAGTTCACTATATACAAAGTCGAAAACTTCTTTAGCTATAAGCGAGACGAGTGCTATCTCGGTAAATTAATCGCCGCCATTTTCACCAAGTATAAATTAAACCTCTTTCTTTCTTTCTTTCTTTCCTCATCTTTCTTCAATCTTTTCTCTTTCAATTTTAATTAAACTTTTATCACGAAACTCCCTCCCCCTTTTTGTGGGGTATGCAATTTTTGATTATCTTTCTAAACGTTGTAAACCTCGTTTGTAAAGATTTGTTTTTTCTTATTTCTTTTTTTTTTAGATTCTTACAAATAGGAATAGGGTAAACGTGGTGACGAGTTTCTTGACGAGACGATTTACAGATTTTATATTATATAAATGTATCCGTTTTGATTCTTTTTTTTTTTTTTCCATTCTCAACCTTCATCTTTTCTCATTATATTTATCTCTCGTTATCTTATTGTTAGTTTAAAGAACGAAGTATAGAAATAATTTAATACATGAATACACCAGTCATTTCTATACGCTCTCGTAAATATATCTCTTACAGTTAGATAATAAAAATCGTATTCCGTAACGGATGGAATCCGCTAGAACCGCTTGAACATTTTTATTTTTTTTATTTTATTTTTGTAACCATTTGCAACGACTCCGAGAGGCACCATCATCTATTTATGTATTTACGTTCAAACCGGCATCAAGTCTTGTGTATAGACCTTCTAATGGGATCTAAATCTTCCACCATGAAATATGATCCACTCTGATCCTCCTCCCACTCTCTCCTCCTCTCTTCCTATGTTTTAGTATTTTTTTTTTTGGTATCTTACACAAGTTACACATCTTCTTGTGCTTGAAATTCCCTCTTATTCGAATGGTGGTCACGATTTAACTTTTAAATGTAATTTTTATTTTTTTTCAACGTCACGAAACTTTTGCCGTAAGTGTAACGAATGCAAATACATTTTTACTTTTTTCCTCTTTTTCCATTTCTATCATTCCGTTTCTCTGATATCTCTATCCAAAGTAATCGTTTTTACGGTTAAACTATCTCTACAAATTTTTCTATTTTTCGTCTATTCGCGATACCGGATACACCCGAACGAATTTCGAGGTAGTAAAGTGAAACCTAAAAAAAAAAAAAAGAAAAAAAAAGAAATTATACCATTTAACGGTGCTTCGTGGGTACTCAAACGCAAAAGCATGAAAATTGCAGAGAGATATCCACTTGGAAATCAACGAAGCAGAGAGAGAGAGAGAGAGAGAGAAGAGACAGAGAAAGGGAGAGAGAGAAGAGTTCTCTCAGTAAAATCCGATAGATAGTTACGACGAGAATATTTGAACGAATCCTCAAATCATCATCTGGCAGCTACACCATCGGATTAATTTTTCAAATGCGAACATTGCATATAGAAAAAATATTCACAAAGGATAAAAATTTGTACGTTTTTCTATTTCACAACTATCTCTCGCTCTCTCTTCCTACTTAAAAAATAATTTATCATTAGTATCCGAAGATGAATGTAAAAGAAGAAAAAAAAATAGAATAATCCGAAGTGTAAAAAGGTAGAAAAAATAATTCGGAATATTTTTGTTTAATTGTCATGATTTATTAAGTGTTGAAAATAAAATGTATTGATATTCGTGTATACCGTGATATATATATAAAGGTATAAATATATTAATATAAATATATATTAAACGTGGATATATATATTTATTCATTTAGAAGTATAAAGATAGAGTAAAATAAATAGAAAAAAATGTAAAAAAAGATCTAAGATAAAGTAAAGAGTAGAAACGTGAGTACTCGCTTATTTACTTACTTTGTTATACGGACACGCTCGAGATGAAAGGATTACGTTGTTGCGATCGTAGGACCGCAACGCATCTCGTTTCTACACCGTTGTTAGTTTTTTTTGTTTTTCTATTCATTTTTCCTTTTTATATCTTTAAACATCTCTTTCTCTCTTCTTCCTACATTATTCTCAACCTACTTTTACTTTTAAAAACGTAAAGAGATCAGAGTAACGTGTAATAGCAAGAACAGGAACATAACAATATTCGATAGTAATAGATATAACAATAACAACAACAATAACAATAATAACAACAGCAGAAGCAGAAGTAGCAGAAGTAGAATCAGAAGCATCAGCTCATCTTAGAAAGTACCCCTACGCCATTTGCGTTAACTTACACGCGATATCGCGTGCTTAGTTTTGCTATGCGATTCTCGAACATAATTATCTCTTAACGCAAGAGAGTAAACCGTTGTTAAAATTTACGCCGTATATATAATTCGACGTCTTGAAAAATTTATTCTCCTAGCTCATGCTTATTACCTTCTTCACGCGATAAGAAGAAGAAGAAGAAGAAGAAGAAGAAGAAGAAGAAAAAGAAGAAATAGCATAACAATTCGTTCGTTCCTGACACATATATGCATATCTATTTACATATGCATGTACGAATAAAATTAGTGAATAGAATTCTTCTTCTTTTTCTTCTTCTTCTTCTTCTTCTTCTTCTTCTTCTTCTTCTTCTTCTTCTTCTTAGGAGACGTAACGAACGTTCTTAGAAAATTAAGATCGAACGTAAAGAATGTCTTGAGGCAAACATTTTACTCTCATCACGTGTCGACTTGGCACATTCCTTAAAGAAACCTCGTAAATAATGGGTCATTGCTTGTCTAAGAAGATGCTTAAACCTACTCGTGCTTAGGTCGTTTTAAATCGAACATTAAAAAAGGAAATTGAAAAAAAAAAATTTGTTTTTTATTTCTCTCTACATCATCATCATCATCATCATCATCATCATCATCATCATCATCATCATCATGATCATTATCTCAAGATTATGAGAATAAATATTATATTAATGCGTTTATTAGATGATATAACAAGATTTGATTCGATCAAAGAATTTTAGTTTGATGTCTCTCATTTAAACCGCATCCATATAACGGGTGTAACCAAAATATGTTCTTCACAATTTATGATTTACATTTCTCGTAATAATTAACATTATTGTTGAAAGTCTTCTAGGAATTCAATATTTTCTTATACTCGTTGGATGTGTAATGTATTTGTTTTGTTGTGTTTTTTTTTCTATACACCTTGTATAATTTTCTAACGATGATTCATCGAAAGTTTGAGAAATAGAAAATGAAGTTTCATTCGATTCTTAGTTCGTTGAATTAGAAATTGTTCGGGGGGTTTCCCCCCCCCCCTTAATGATTCTAAGATCTTTGAAAATGAATGGACGTTTTCTTTAGGACGATAGAAAAGTTTCCTTTTGAATCTTTATTTGGTAGGTCTCATTTAAAAAACCTAACAGCAGTATATATATATATATACCTGCTGCATATATATACCTGAGCAGTTAGTTCTGTTGGAGCATCATCCCCTAAAAGTCCCTCGTTTTACGTCGTCGAAGAATGTTTGGAATTTCGGTAGAAATAAAAAGTATACGTAGTAGTAGTAGTAGTAGTAGTAGTAGTAGTAGTAGTAGTAGTAGGAACCTTTTGTAAGGTGCAACCCGTACCTTACGAAACCGTACTTATCCAACATTAGTCGTACATTGTTGAACTCCTTTTTTTCTTTTTTTTTTTTTCATCGTGCCTTTCTATAGTATGCTCACCTTACGACCCTCGACGAATTTCTTCCGAGATCAAATTATCTTTTAAGGAAATTATTTTATATGCAATTCATTTTATCATTATTTATATTATTCATTTAATTATGTACATAATAATCATTTATTTATTAATATTTTTTATTTTATTTTATATTTATAATATTGTCAAATTATTATACGTATTTATATGATATTTTATATTATAAATATATTTATAGTTATGATATATATATATTTGTAAATTAATATAACAATTTATAATAACTTATATTTAATTTATATTTATAATAATTTATATTGAAATTATAATTTATATTATATAATAGTATAAATAAATTATTTATATTATTTATTTATTATTTATATTTATATATATATATTATTTATATTTTACTATTTTATATATTAAATTATTTTACATATTACATCTTTTTATTTAAATATATTTTCATATATATATAAATATAAAAAATATCATCATTTTTTATTTGAATACAAACCGATGTTAAAAATATTTTCAAATATTTATAAATAATATTAATTTATCGTAACAACGAGATATTAAATTTTTTGTTTCCCTGATTAAATCGTATATCCTCTTTTCTGACCCTTTTTGTCCTTTCCGATAATTAGTGTCATCGATAATTAATCTCTCGGGTAACAAGCAATGTACGCTTGTGGATATAGGAAAGAGAGTATTATTCATAGGTACCAATACACAAATGAGAATATATAAACATATATATATGTTCCAATTTGGTTTACGTTACTACACAGTACTCCTTTAATTATTTTGTTATTAATTGAATTATCAATGCGCCAAAGAGGGATTGATTTACGAGGCATTGTTCATGTTCCTACTGAAATAATTGTTATCAGCAATAAAAGGGATGAATTGATTTTAATTTTCAAAGTTTATGTATATAATATCTCGTTGAATTATATTATTCACAACAGTTTTGATCAGAGTAATTTCAATAAAATACATAATATTTGTAATGTTTACAATATTTTTATTTGGCACGAATAACAATAACTAATAATTTAATTGACAATTTAATTACTATCATTTTTCATGTATAATTCATATGTATACTAATTAAATTGATATCAATTAATGACAACCTTAATAAAAAAAAGAAATTTTTATTTTTTTTTCATTCATAGAAAAATTTGCAATTTTTGTTGCAACATCTTATATTTCATTGATGCAACTTTTGATTCAATACTGTAAATTATATAATATAATATAAATATCTAATAATAATATTAATATTATTATTAATATTATTACTAGAACCCTACTATAAATTATTATTATTATTATTATTACTAGAATTAATAATAATAATATACATAATAATATTATTATCAATATTATTAGTAAAACCGTATTAAAAATAATAAAAAAAAGTATTATAATACTTACATTAAAAAAAAATGAACTAAATCCTATAACCATTTATTTTCTAAAATACTGAATAAATAAATCAAAATCTGTTCAAATTAAATCTAAGTTAATTTATAAAAGAATCAACGAGAAGAAGATTTGTATAATGATGGAGGTGATAATGCGACAAGTTTAAAATAGAAAGATGATTTTTAAGTGACGACACATGATGGATTACCAAGGGTACGTTTATTGAAAGCTCTTTTCCACACTACCCTTCATTTATTTTTTTTTTTTTTTTAATACTTTCTGGAAAATTACTCAAGAGCTTTAGGTATATTGATTTTTGTCGAATCTTTCGTCTCTCTAACATGTAAAATTGAGAAAGAAAAAGATTGAAAGTATATATATATATAACTAATGTCAAATGAAAAGTATGGGTATATACAAATATCGTTGAGTATCCCCTCGTAGTTTCTTGGAAGTGATTGGAAGTCAGCTCAAATATCATATTGGAGACCAAACTGAAAGTTAAACCAACTAGTATTACCATAACCAGAAGCTTTAACGTATATTATACTTTATACTAACTTGCTTATATACCAACTTCTCTTACTTGCTCAAGTGTACTTCATGTACAGGAGAGAGGGAGATTTTTTTTCAATTTTTTACGATTTTTCATTTTGTCGGTGCGTGCAAGAACCTGATATGTGACTTAAATATATGCTTACTTAATTTTGTATATTTTTTTTCTATATTTTTTATTATTATTATTATTTTAAATACGTATACAAGCGTCGGTTGAAAAGTTTTGAACCATGTTACACGCAAAGAATATCATTTATTATTTTTTAAATAAAATACAGGTTTATAACTGAGGAATATTTATGATTAATTCTGAAATTATTGATACCATTAAGTGTGTTATAATTTAAATAATTTTATTATATTGGTTGTTTTTATTTATTATAGGTTATTGAGTAAATAAGATTTTATGCAAATTGTATAAAAATTTAGAGGAATCCATAGAACACAATTCTTACATTGTATGATTATTCAATTTTATGGTATATTATTTGATATTAATTTATATTTATATTACAATTTTCAATAGTAATATTTAGATAGAAAAATATTATAATTATTAAAATATAAATTGATGATTAATATTTTAATTATTATAATTAAAATTATGATATATATTTTAATTATAAATTATATAAAATATTATTCCAAAATTATATCTATAATTTATATATTATAAATTATATAATTAAAATAAATATTAATTAAATAATTATATAATTTAATTATATGATTAAATAATATAATATTTGAACTATAATAATTAAATTATTATTAATTATATAAATTAATAAGAATTATATTTAATAATTCTAATTAATTAATAAATTAATATAAATTAATTAATAATATTTTAATTATAATACTAATAATAATTAAATTATTATGAATTTTATAAATTAATGAGAAATATATTTAATGATTGTATTTAAAAATTTTATTTAATTAATAAATTAATATAAATTATATATATATAATAATTTAATCATAATAATTACAACATTATATTATTTCCAATCTATAATTTACTTGCAATATCGTTGACTGTAGATAAAAAAAAATTAATAAAATCTATAGAAAATAAATATTTGCTGTAACATTTGCAAATGATGAAAAATATTTGAAACTGTTGGTTTTAGTTGTTAGGACACCCCGTATATTACTCGTGATTCCGGTTAACCGAGCACACGGTACTCTCTCGCGGTGTCGATTATGGTTTTTTTTCTTCTTCTTTTTCTTCTTCTTCTTCGTCTTCTTCTTCTTTCGTTGATTTTCTTCATCGTTCGAGCGTGTCGATCGGCCTGGATATTCTACGAGAGTACTAATATCGAAGAGAAATAGATACTAGAATCGAGGAAGTTGATGATGCAGTCGTGTTCTCTTGAACTACATATTTCACTCTTCCGTTTAATAAATAAAAAAAAACGAACATTAAAAAACAAGTGATATTTTTTCATTTATTTTTATTATTAATTATTGTTTGGTTTTGTTTTAGGAGGACGAACGGACAGAGATGGCATGAGGGAGGGTTCCGGCAACGTTGCCGAGGTGGTGAGTTCAATTTATTATTTTTTTCATTTTTATTATTATTATTATTATTATTATTATTATTATATATTTAAATTTTTTTTTGGTATGCAAAATTATTTTTATTTTTTATTATATCATATCTCTATTTGATATTGGACACAGAAACTCATCCATCATTTTTATACGATCGTTACGACCTTTCAGAAAGGTTAAGGAATTGTATATATATATATTTGAGTTGTAGATAATATAATACTTTTGATAGGTCGTAAGATTTTGCCATGATTCCCCCTCGATTACGAGCAATTCTTAAAAGGAAACCAGGACAGTCTTGTAAAATTGCAAATATGCGAGAACGAGTCTTCTGCTAACAGTAGAATAAACCTTCTGTGCGTTACTATGTTTTGTCACTATTCCAAAACCATTTCTTCATATATATGTGTTTGTACGTGTCTGTGTGTGCTGTTATTTGATTCGACCAAAGAAATTCGTATTATATTTCTGACGTATTTTTTGATTATGTAAATTTTCTATCAATTTGTCAAACTATAAAACAAATTACAATCTTTTCAATTTGTTATTTCTTTTCTTATTTTTTTCACTATTTTGATTTAGAAAATAGTTACATTATTTATACGGTTAATATTGATTAACATAATTTGTCCAAAAAAAGAAAAAAATATGAATAATATATTGAAATGATTTCGTTTGAAATAATAATTCATAATATTTTATCAATAATTGTAATAATAATTCAATATTGTAACTATATATTGGTATTTAAAAATTTTGACAATTGATTACAAAACAATTAAAAATTAAAATTATTATAATTATTACAAATTTATTTATTATATTAAAATTATTAAAAATATTAAATTGTACAGATTAATTAAAATTTAATATTAAATTGTAAAAATTATGTATAATTTAAAAATTAAAATTAAAATTAAATTACATTGTTTTTTATGAACTATTCATGATGTATATTTTAATTTACAAAAATATTCACCAAAATTACAAAAAAATAAAACAGAATAAAAAAATACATTCATAAAACAAAAAGGTATTTCTTCATCGTCTAGTGTTATCCTGTTTTACTAGGTTTTATCTTTACGTGTTACGACTAGGGTTTCATTCTTACCTTAAAGAAAAAAAAAACTAAAACAAAAAAATGTAAAGATACCCGAGCAAAGTATTTTCGAAAGCCTTGGAGGCCGTCGACACTCTGATAAAGTAGGCTACCGGGTTAATACTTCGCAAAGGAAGGAAATACCGTGTGGCATAAAAGAGAGAGAAAGAGAGATAGGGGAAAGAAGAGGGGGGGGGGAATAAAGATTAAATCGAAGAGAAATTTAAGATTGGTATGGCTCTCTACGAGTAAGAAGACCTCCAGTGTATGCTGGTTCTTCCTATCTTGCCAATTTCAAATGGATTATTATTACCTAGTAATCGTTTAAAATGACTCGTCAAAATTAATATCATAAAATAATTCATTACTTGTTTAATAATATTAGAAAATATCTCCAGTACAATATCTATCGAAACTAATAAACATTTTTAGGTATATTTTCAATTATAAATAATAGAATATTAATTTTATATTAGAAATTAAATTAAATAACAGAAAATATTATTTTTTACTAGATTGATCAATTAGTTTCATTAAAATGTTATACTCATTATTATTATTATTATTATTATTTAGAAATAACAAATACATATATATAAGTATTCACTAAAATGTGAATTTTTATTTATAAATTTTTGTTTAATCTTTTTTTCATTTTAATATTTATATAATATATATAACATTACATATTTTATTTTTAAATAACAATATATTATACAACATATTACAATATATTATACGTAATAATAATAATAATATATATATATATATGTATATAGAAAATTTGTCAATTAAAAATGTTTGTTTTTGATATATATGTTTTAATATATATTTTTATTTATTATATTTAGATAAAACAAAAGTTTATTTTATTAAATATTTGGTAAACATAAACTGATCAATATTTTGATTTGATATAAATATAATTGAATGATACACACAATTTAATATTTAAATTTGAATTTTAAAATCAAATATAATTTAAAATGTTTATATTAATTTTAAAATTTAAAATTTGAAATTTATATAACAAATAGAAATATGGACAAATAGAAACCACTAGAATGTACATAATGCGAGTTGTTATTTGCCAAGGTTGCATTATATTGCATTATATCAGATTTAAAAACGTGGACACATTTTTCCAAGCGATAATAAAAGTCGAACACATCGGAGGATCTAATTTCCGAGGAGAATAAAGTACCGATGCGTATTAACGTAAAGAGAGAACACACGTAGAGTAGGAACGTTCACGAAGGAAAAATTCTCCACCCACATCACCCTTCATGGAAAATGAGAAGTCATTTCCCCGGAGTGTTGGCTTTTCTCTTAAAATTCGAAAAGAAAATCGCTAGTATAAAAGAGCAAACTCGATCATATTTTTCAAAAACATCTTCTACGTGGTGTATACACACACGTTCGTTTTTTATTTTATTTTATTTTATTTTATTTTATTTTATTTTTTTTTTTTTTGATCGAACCTTATCTCTCATAGGACTTATTTCTACACCACAATTTTTCTTTATTTATATTTTATTTTATTTTTTATTTGTATTTTTTACGGACGACTAAAAGAAGAAAAACAAGAATTTGATTTTAAAAACTTTGCATCATAGGGTGGTATATAATAAATTTGTATAAATTACAAAATTACATAATATCAAAAACTAATTTTATTTGAAATTGTAACGTTGAAAAATTTACCACAAAGGAAGATATTTTTTGGTAACTTGACACCGTTCGTATTTTAATCTTTTCCTAAACCCCACCTACTACTTTCCAAATAATTTTTAATTAAGCAACTTAAATAATAGAAAGTAGGTAGTTCCCCCCTTAGGTACTCTTCTACTGTTTAAACAAAATTCTTGCTCAGTGCTAATTGTGAGCTTTTCGAAATAACTCGTCCGCGTAACCTGTCTCTTAATAACATTAATGAAACTTTTTCCTCTATTATTCTCATTCTCAAATTACTACCACCTACCTATTTTCAAGTCTTTATCTTAAGAGTTTTTTAGTTCAGTTTTAGAATATTTTAATTAAACCGCATAATTCACAATCTATATATATATATATATGTATACTCAAAGAAGTAATCGAACGAATTACAAACGTGTTACGAATTAAATTAAAATTTAAACTATTATATATATATATATATATATATATATATATATATATATATATATANTATATATATAATTCTAAAATTGATCCAAAACTAAACATTTGTAATCGACACATTTTTTTATATACATATATATAATAAATTATTATATTTAAAAATTCAAATTTAAATATTAAATTGTATCGTACAATTAAATTTATATTAAATCACAATATTTATGAAATAAATTTTTATTTTACCTAAATATAATAAATAAAAATATATATAAATATACATAGATAAAATGAGATTTAATTCTTCTACTAAATATGATATATATATATCATTTATAAAATTGCAACAACTTAACACATACATATATATATATGTATGTGTTAGGTTGTTGCAATTTTATAAATGATCATTAGAATTATTTTGGTCAAAGTTTAAAGCCGCATGGTATAATGAACGACTGATGTAGGTAGGACATATGTAGAACCGATATGGTGGTTAGTCTCTCGATACCTCATTATGCTTTGCGACTACCTAATTAACGAGGCAATATCGATGCTTTCGATCGATCGTAACACTCTCGCGTTTCCTACACCAATGAATAATTATGATTATCTCGATGGTGAGGATTTCAACGTTAATCCCTTCTACCATACCTTTTTTTATTATTGTCATTCTTTTTTTTTTCCCATCAAATAGATGCCGATCAAATTGGAACAGTGAAAGAAACCTTCTACAAAATTGCGGTTTTTTTCAAATAATATTATTGTAGTGAAATTTTCATAGATGGTATGGGTGACACTAAAATTTGTATTAAAACGATATGAAAAGAGAATGAGATTGAAACCACCGTTGCAATATTATAAAATGTACTAGTAACAGTTGTTGGATGTACGTGTGTATGTGTGTTTATGTGTATGTATGAGATACATGATCAATACTTATTGAAAGATGTATTTCATGGAAAGATGAGTGGGGAGAATGTGACTTAAATTGAGAATGTTCGAATTATAGTAAATAATTATTAATGAATCGAAGAAGATGTGTATTGTTACCTAAAAATATCAAGTATAGGATCAGCAGGAAGAGAAGTGTTTGGGAGAGGGTTTGGGGGGAGGTAGAGGTGAGGACAACATTTAATAAAAGTATTTTGAAAAGGTGTCAGTATGAAGGTGAATATCGAAGAGTAAGGTTACATCAAAATGTATATCTTTAGTTTTAGATTACAATACACCTATTTTTCGATTAATTAACAAACAATTAAAATACGTCGTACATTGTACTAATTTATTTTGTTTAAAAATTCTATTTAATAATAAAATACTATAGTGAACAACTTTAATAATTAAATAACTTATCAAAGTACTCGTAAAATATACAATGTGAAATCGTGTAAGATTTTTATTAGAATTTTGAAGAGGAATGTTACATCACAAGGTAAATCTTTAGTTTTAGATTACAATATATACCTATTTTTCGATTAATTAATTATCAATTAAGGTATGTCGAACATTGTAGTAATTTATTTTGTTTAAAAATTCTTGTTAAATTTAAAAAATACAATAGTGAACAATTTTAATAATTAATATATCAAATAATAATTAAATAAATCATCAAAGTACTCGTAATCGAAAAAAAAGAAATGAAAAATTTTGTAATATTTTTATTATCGAAAAAGAAAACAAAAACAAAAAAAAAAATTGACCACCCCAGGCGATGCATTGAAAACCAAAATAAAAAAAATTAAAAAAAAAAAAAAATTTGTCGTCATGGTCAGTCATAGTTCGTCTCGCACAGTAAGTAATCCTTTCGATTCTCTTCGCAAATAGTTTTTGCTATTGGACAAGATCGTTAGGCTAGTTGTTCGCGGATAGCACAAAGGACTTATTACGGGTTTTACGGGTTGATGGCAGCTGGTAAAGAAGGAACTATTCGCGTTCCTGGTTTTCTTCACATAGATGCACGGTCATCGTTAAACCACATACGTACTTACGTACGTACGTACGTACGTACGTACCAACCTCTACTACCGTACGTGCTAGTGGCTTGTTGCACTTATGTTAGATTTTCTTTTTTTTTTTTCTTTTTTTTCTAGTTTTCTTTGGACGGAAGTCAAGCCACATTCTACGAGTTTGTTTCCAGGTTTATTCGACGACACGTGTGCGACACCCGCAACAGCGTCGAAACCAACCTAAACTTCTTCGTTTTCTTTACATACCACTTCATTAATTAACGTTAATTACTATAATTATGTATACATATGTATATATGTATATAATATGATGTATTCGCATACATCGTATGGGAAAGATAGTACGATAATAATAATTATGCGAATTTATTTGAATTATACAAAATATTATACACTGGTGTGAGATCATTGTAAATAAACCGAGTAATAATTATTATATAATTTCGAAACTAGCATATTCATTCGCAATTATTATTATTATTATTGTTATTATTTCGCTTTCGTTTTCTTTACACTTGGATGATTGGAATAATTGTGATAAGTTACGTGGATAATTGTTTGAATAATACAATGAAATAATAGTATTACAGGGTGATTTCGTAAGAATAAGATTATCATGTACTCAACCTTCGTTTTAAATCATTGATATTTATTTTTTTACTATTAATTGTAAATTTACAAATTTTTACAAACATATATAAAAAAATTATTTAAAATCTTTTTCTTAATTTAATTGAAATTTAATTGCTAATAAATATTTTATTAATGTGTCACGAATGATAAGAAAAATTGGACAGAACAGAAATGAATTTAACAATGTAACTTTGATGTTTTATTTATGTTTTAATTATCAATGTATTTGAGAATGTTAAAAATATTTGTGTGACTTATATAAACATTTTACATAGAGTCAGATAGAAAATAAGAAATTTCAAACGATTTCTACGCCAATGTATAGTGCGTATCTATTTACTAACGGTAATACGAACGAGATTTACTATACTCGTGTATGTTTGTTCTTACATATGTGTAAGAGTTTAACTTCGTCGTGTGATATTTTATTTTTTAGTTTTTAACAAAATCGATCAACGTGTTTCGTGGTATTTTAAAACAGGAATTATTGAACACCATCTGTTAACTTTTCCTATCTTAACGTTATTTTTATCTATTTTTTTTTTTTTTTTTTTTTAGATAAGCAAATAGGATTTTAACGATACTCAACGAAGTATTTCTCGCGATTATCGTTCATCGTAGTTGTTTTATTTTCGAAAGAGGACACCCTATTTACACGCTCGAGATACTTCGAAAACTCGTTTCAGGAAGTACGCACGATTTCGATCAATTTTGAGCAAAAATGCGTGAACGTATTATATCTGTTTTTTTTTTTTTTTTTCTTAATTCCTTTACCACAGGAAGTAACCCCTTTGCGCATTCATTGTTTCATTATAAATTCAAACTCGTGTTGATAGATACTTTTTTTTTATTTTCGTTATTTATTTCGAATAATTAATTAATTTATTATTAACAAGTTTGAGTTAATTGTTCGTGTAACGATTAATTGGACGATAATTATTTTTCAAACAATTTAAGTTAATTTCGTTATTATAATTGTTGAATATTTATTTTATCAAGAAATATGACCAAAGAATATATAATATAAAATATTTTAATACTTTAAATAATTATATAAAATAATTTTATTAATAAAATATTAATTATAATATTTATTAATACAAAATATTATTTGTGTGTGTCATTTTTCAATATTAAATTATATTATATTAAATATATTATTACTATATTAAAAATATTATTTATAACTACTTTATTTTATCAAGGATATAATATATATGTATATTGTGTTGTGCTTATAATATAAAATATATAATAATACTTTATATATTATATATTGTAATATATAATAATTTATATATATATATAATTATTATATAATAATATTCAATATAATATTATTTTAATATTAAATAAAATAATATAATTTTATAAATTATTAAGAATTTTATTTTACTTAATAATAATTTAATATAATATTAAATAATTTACACACACACACAAAATATATAATATAATTATTTAAAAAAATTTTTTTAAATATATTTTTATAAATAAAAATTTTTAACTAATAAAATATTATTTATTATTAATAAAATTAATAATATTATATATAGTTGTATATAACTAGCATATAACTATAAAAATATATTGCTATATATACATATATATGTGAGATATTATAATTTAGATCGATGAGTTTGTTCTTACGAATAATTATAACGTATGCAGGTAGAAAAGATGATTTAATATTGTCGATAATAGGCCAAGCTAGGTCAAGTATCGATAGGAATAGAATATTCGAATTGGGTCGAATCTGTTTGTACTAGGTAGAAAGGTAGTTAGGTAGATAGGTAAGTAGATATAGAGAGAGAGAGAGAGAGAGAGAGAGAGAGAGAGAGTGAGAGAGAGTGAGGTGGGTATGGTAAAAATATTGCTTTCGTCGTTTCGAACGTAATCCCCACGAAAGCAATCCAATTATTGGTTCATAGGTTTAATTAACACGAGATAGAAAGTCCCCTCGATCTCGTTTAATTATCCAATATTATTGTTATCTATTTGCATTGAACAAATGTTCATTTCTAATATATTATTTAACTATTGTTCATATTATATCTTCAAATCTCAAAGAATTACATCAAAATGTAAATATACAAAGTAGTACAATAGAAAAATATTTAGATATAAATCGAAATAGAGAAATAGAAAATAAAAATAGAAACGATAAATTCGACAAACATATTTTCATATCGTTTTGATAAAATATTATCGTGAATTTTATCATTAAAAAAAACACAATCTATTTCTCAACATATTGATAGTTTTTTTTGTTTTTTTTGTTTTAATAACACTATAGTATTTAATTACACACTAACGATATACGATCAAATTATTTCAAAATATTTTTTTAATTCTTAATCATTTTAATCAAAACAATGTTCAATAATATCGTTTGTACATATTACTTACCATTTTGTATTTTTTTTTCCTTCTTTTTATTCTCTAGAATATATTAAAATAATTGATCCTATTTTGTATTTTCTTTTGTAATACATTTAGATTAAAAATAATATGTAAAAATAATATGTAAAGAATAACAAGACGGTGAAATGTTAGTAAGCTTTTGATTCATATGCTGTAAAACATAGAATCAAGTTAAATGTAGGTGTTAGACCACGTTGCGTAGTAACGCATACTTATTACTCTCTCTCTCTCTTTCTCTTTCTCTCTCTCTCTCTCTCTCTCTACTTCCCATTCCGACCATACCCACTAGTAATAAACCAGACCTACGCCCAGTACCAAGCTTGATTCCTTATTAAGCATGCAACTACTCGTATCTGTATCTCGTGCTACGTTTAAGCATCGAATATCAAATGATTTTCACTTTCGTTATTGTTTAATCAAAAAGTATTTATATATATGCATGTATATATATGTGCTCATAATTATGGAAATGGTTTAACATAAATCAAAATAAAAAAAAAATCAGTTTATCAGTTATTTCACACCGCATTATTTTAAATGAAATAAATTCAGTGTAACTTTGAGATGATATTGTTAAAAATAAATTGCTAAATAGTATTTGTTATTTCAATATTATTATCATTATAATAATAATAATAAATATATGTATATTTAATATTTTAATTTATAGTATTTATTATTTTTAATATTATTATTATTAAATAATTATTTACATTTATTAAACATTCATTCACTAAAATTATTATTATTTAATAATATTATTATTGAAATAATAATAAATATATACTTACTATTTTAGTTTATAGTATTTGTTATTTTAATATTATATAAAATTTTGTATTTAGTGTTCAAATTTTTTAAATATCTCAAAACAAAATAAATATAACTTACCATGAGACTACTTTCATAATTATACACACACACACATGTATATATATATTTGTTTTTGAAATATAGTAAAATAAAAAGAAATAAATAAAGAGAGAGAGAGTAATACGATCGATATCGACCCATGACATTTAACATCAATGTGTGTATATGTGTGTGTGTGTGTATATATAACGTGTAACCCGAAAGTATCGACCAACAAGTAAGTGAGTAAGTACATAAGTAAGTACTTAATCTATCCGACCTAGTTTTAAACGTCAACGTTAGTTTTATGTCAGGGTAAGAAGAATTTGTGATACTTCGATGTCAAATCTCTATTTTATTTAATAGGATTGTTCTAGTATAATACTTTTTATCTAATTAATTATACTTTCATTGTTAAACTAAAAGAATATATTTTATAGGCTGTTCTATAAAAAAAAAAATGTTTAATTTGATCCACGTTTTATTTTTTTTTTCCTTTTTTTATCGAAAATGGTTATATTCGAATCGTACGAGTTTATTATACGAGAGCTATCGAAATTTTTACTTTTACGTCAACGTTACTTTTATGTCTGATGAAAAGTCTATTTTATAATAGGATCGTTTTACTTCTTTTTTTTAATTTAATAATATAATATTATCATTGTTTATATTATGTAAAAATATATTCATACAACTGTCTTATAAAAAAAGGGTCGTTCATTCCTAGTTTTATTGAGAGTTTGTTAAAACGTTTATTACTTCTATTCTATAAGAACTGTTCCAATTTTTTTATTATAAAAAGATTAAATATATATGCATAAAAAAATGAAGAAATAATATTCAAAAAAATATATATTAAATTATAAAAAAATATAAACTATAAACTGCATGTATATAACAATTCAAAAAAACTAAAACCAAATCAAATCAAATCTTATTAAWCACATAGAAAATGATCTTATATTGATCTAAGTATTATTTCAATGAGAACACCCAGTAGATGTGCCCTTGTGCACTCATAGAAAGCAGACGGTGTACGAGTTCGAGAGCAGACACCAAATCGCGTCCTGTGTCAGAATTCAGAGGAAGATCAGAGTAGTAGACTACACTACTAGAGAAACCAAAAGAGAAAGAAAGAACTAGAAGAGGAGAAAGAGGAGAAGGTGAGGGTGGTGTATGGAGAAGAGGTAGGAGGTGAAGAAGGGTCGTGACACAAGCCGTGCAAAGGGAGAGAAGTTCATCCGTCATTGAGTCACTCTGTGCACTTCATCGTTTGCAAAGCTGAATGCGCTCGTTGTATTCTCTTATCCACTACAGTCCTCTTCAAAATCGATTGACTATACTCAGACTTATAACCAGAACGAACCTTTCATTTAACTTTCTTTTCTTTTTCTTTTTTATCAAAATTTAAAAGTATAAAAGAATATATCGAGTCAAAACGTATTTGCATTTATTTAGTTAAAAGCTTGACAAATTTCAAACCATTTTCAATTCTTTCGAAAATGACAATTGACCTTTCCGACTACTTCAACTTGTCTCTTTTAAAAGGGTCATAATTTTATATTTTATTTTATAATTATAATTATAATTTTATTTTCTTGTGTGTCCCCATCTTTGTTAAATATTTATCAAAATAGCATTATATGAAAGTAACCGGAGTATTACACACATATGGGATTTATTAAATAATTTAACAATCTTTATGGGACAATATTATTATACTTATTTCTATTTTAAATAACAAGCTTATAATATTTGTTACTCTTTCTCATTCATTCTTTCATTCTTCCTCATTTATATAAAAATAAGTTGGCAATTGCTATTCGAAAGCCATAGTTGAGAATCAGCTATACAACTGAGATAAAAAAAAAAAGATAAAATAAAATAAAGTGAAAGAAAAAGATGTTAGCCCGCTACCCCCGTACACGAATGTATTTCGTTTAACCCGTAACCGCACCACGATGTGCCATAACATAACAAGCTGCTATTCTTATGTGTATGTGTGTATGTTTGTATTTGTGTATTCGCTTGTGCATTCACGGCCGATAAACCGTGGAGATTAAGTACTAGGAAACGAACGAGAACCGACACAACGAGCTTTAGCATCTTCTTCTTCTTCTTCTTCCTTCTACGATTCACAAATATATTGGGTTGGGTACAAAGTTGTTTCGTATTTTTTATAATACAATTTTTTTTTCAAATATAAATTTATACAATTTGGTATTTCATATTTGATCTTTTCTTCGAATTTACACATGTTTTTGTGTTTTATTAATATGGTTAAATAATAAATTATACTCGTTTTAACACGGTGTCATAGATATCACTTTTTTAGTTATACGTAAAATACGAAGAAACTTTTTCCCCAACCCCTAATGTACAATTTTATTCTTCACAAGTCATTTGAAAATATTATTACATTAAATTTACATCATTATATGGTGTTTTTAGTTTTAAACATTAAATGTTAATATCGTATTTAATGAAAATGATTGTAATTTGTAATAATAGGTAATGTTGCATATTGTGGTATTTACCTGTTGTTTTACACGAATTTGATTTTTTAATTACGTTTATTTTTTACCGTATTAATTCACGTAACTTTAACGTAAACGTATGTTTATTTTATTATAATTGTCATATTGCATTTGATTGATAATTTTACCAACTAGCTGTAATTAAAAATAAACCATCAAAAATATTAATTTATTCTCAAATTTGTAAATATTCTGATACTCGTAATTTTATTTTATTTTTGTTTAAAATGTAAAATATTTTTGTTATATTTAACGTAAATTGTGTTTTAACTTAACTTGTAATAAATACGAGAAAATAAGTTTTGATTCTCGATTATGATCAAGTATTTACATTAATTTTTGGAAAGTTTCCAAAACGATAACAGAGTTCTCTAAACCGCGTACACATTTTTCATTCTAAATTCTTCGATGGTACTACTGTACATGCAAGAGTGTAGTATAGGAACGTGAACGTACGAACGACGTACGTCGTAGTTTATGGTTGGTAATTTGTGCACGAGTACTGAAGTATATAGAGAAGAGTCGCCTAACTGGTGGGCGTTTACAAAACATATTTGCAAAACGCACGTGGCGAAGAATTTCACGCGCTACGACTATCATATAAATAAGTGTATATATAT
>NW_015148972.1:497849-565467 GCF_001465965.1 Polistes dominula | reverse complement strand
TATATATAATCTGACGTACAGTTCACAAATCGTGTTTGGTTGAAAAAATTTCTGTATAAAACTGTTATTTAGCATCGTAAAGTTCTCGTTGAGTGGTTAAAATTAGAACGGTGGTTCGTGAAGAGCGAAAGAACGCGAAAAGCATCTCGTCCGGACGAACGAACGAACGAACGTCAACTTTTCAGCTTAAAACTTGAAACTTTCCTGATTAAAACCACCATCAGATCGAAGATGAGGTAACCGCATGAGAACATCCACAACATGTTATACACTTTAGACAATTTTTAAATTACTACAGATTATTTTGTTTTTTTTTTTTTCAATTTCTATCTTTTGGAAAATTGTTTGAAATATTCATTTAGAATATTAATTTATAATAAATATTTATTTAGGAAGATTTTTACTCATCTCGTTGTATATTATAGTTTGATATAAATATAATTAGATTTATATATATTTATATTTTATATTGCACAGTGAAATATTATATTGTACTTTGTTTTTTTATTATTATATAAATATTAATTTTTTTTTAACAATTATTTTGTTTCTTTATATAAATAAAATAAAAATTTATGAAATAAATATAAATATATAAAATACAAAATATATCAAATAAAATATATATAAATTTTCTTTATATAAATTCTATAAATATTTTTCATATTATCCATTTGGCGAGGCCCTTTTTTACTCTAAACAAATATTTTCACGACCCTGGATATAAACTTTTTACTATCTTCTACTCTTTCAACTATCATAAACTCGCAAGTGTACACTATATATATATATATATATATATACGCGTAACGTTGCCAAACTGGTTTAAAATAAATTTGTCGGTCGTACCAACTTGTGTACAGGAATTTGTTTAGTTTTTTTCTCTAAATTTCTACAACACCAACAAATTTAGTTTACGCGACACCGTATGTGGTCTCGCGACCCACATTTCCCATACAACATACTAATTACTATTTAATAATTTTAACACGAGAAATTATAATATTACATTTATATATATATATATATATATAATATAATTTAATACATATATGTATATGTATATTAATTTTCATATAAAATAACAATTTGAAAATATAATCTAATCAATTTCGTTTATTTATCTAATTTAATCTATGTCATATTAAATATTTCTAATTGTAAAATCAAAATTACGAATTTAAATCATATGTATATATATATATTTATTATATAATTTTTATTATATAATTTATTTTTATTATTTATTATTTATTATATAATTTATATTATTATTTATTTATTTAATTATTATAATATTTTTATTATATAATTTTTATTTTATTTTATTTTTATATATGTTTAATTATATTATATTATGTTTATTTAATATATGCATTAATATAAAATAAAAATTTGAAAATATAATCTAATCAATGTCATTAAATATTTCTAATTGTAAAATCAAAATTACAAATTTAAATTACATTACCCTCAAACAAAATGATCAAATTAATGCCAACGTGATATGACATATATATATGATATATATATATGATATTTTTGATAAGAAAAATATGTAAATGATTTTGTGATCGTGTGGAGGTGTTGAGAGTAAAAATTGGATATTTTTTGTTTTTGATTGTTCGTTGAAAATGTTGTTGTTTATATGTATGTAAAATCTCACACGGTTAAATGGAACTTTTGTTTTACCTTGACAAGTGTCAGCCACGGCCGGTTTCACGCGAATGCTCGAAAGGGATGAATGCGCATCACGATTGTCGGATGACAAAGGGATTATTCTGTTTACGTTAACGGGGACGACCCAACACTTCCCTCGGGAGCCGGTCCAGCTGGCGTATAATTCTGAACGCCTGAATAACTATAATGAAGGTGAGAATCCTAGCTTGTTGGATCATTGCGAAAGTTTTACGAGGTCCCACAATATTGTGGTTTCATTTTTGAATAATAGTAGTCCCAATTCTCGATTCTCAAGTGTCAAATGTCATCTACAAACCTAACGTGACAACGAAATATCAGTATCGATCAAAACTGCCTGATCAAATTTCAAACCAGTTCGAGATATCGAATTTTATTTTAGTTTTTTATTCTTTTGAAAATTTTACTTCATTTTAAACACCACGTACGTTAGGAATTTTTTTTATTTATTTTTTGTAGCAAGAAAGTGGATCCCAGTTATGGTTACAAAATATTTTTATTTATTTATATTAAAAAAAAAAAAAAAAAAAAAAAAAAATAAAAAACACGTGCAGGGATATATCGAGTTTCTTTATTGGAATATTTAATTTTATTTAGTTACATGTATTTTTTTTATTGATTTTTATTGTATTATTTCTTTTATTTTATTTTTTTTTATTTTATTTTTTTTTGTATCAGCTAACAGAACAGACGAAATTTTTATTTTCTTCTTTATAGTTTAACATCGATTTAATAATTGCAAATACGTGTGATACCAATTTTTATGAATGTTTTCTTTTTTGATTTTTGTACTAAAGGAAAAGGATATGGATTTCAATTTGCAACAAAGATTAATATTCAAAACGTTAGGAATATTTGATTTTTCATTTAAAAAATTAATTTCGATGCGACTACAAATACGCGGCTATTAATTTTAATTGTTCTTTTGTTTCTTTTTATTTTTTTGGAACAATGAAGAGGAACAATTTTGGTTTCGCAATATCGGCAATAAAAAAAAAAAAAGAAACTAAATTGATCGAAATTTTTCGTTGAACTATTCATTACGTATTGATTACGAATGTATCTACGTGTAAAGAATTTTGTACATTTTTTATATCACAAATGTACGTTTGAGTTTGATTACGTAGTATATACAGTTTTGGAAAATGGAGAAAGTATTATCGAATTACTAATCGGATCGAGAATATCGAATATTTTATTTACAAATATAATTTTCAACTCGATTACAATTCATTGTAATTCAAGCAAATGTTATTATTATATTATATCGATGAGAAAGGATCCGAGATTGTTTCTTTTTTTTTTTTTTTTATTTCAGAGTATCAATTATTATACGAATAAAAAGATCCTATTTATTGTAAATTAAATCTTGATATTTAATTTTAACTTTGTGAATTAATTTTACCTTGTTATTTTTGTTTCGAATTATTAATAAAATGTATAATTAATTGGAATATTTTTCAATGTCGATAAAAAAAATTTATTCCTGGAATATCGTAGATCGAATTACATAAATATCAGATGTTTAAAAAAAAAAAAAAACAAATAGAAATATATAAATATATGAAAAAAATATATAATTAAAAATTATTCTATTTATAATTTATTCTATATTAATATTTATTCTATTTAAATTATTTAAAAAAAAAATTATTCTATATATATATATATTCAGAGACAAAAATCAGTACACCTGAAAGTTTGATGATGAATATCTTTTGAACGCTTAATTTAATCGCCAAAACATAAGACACCATTTTTATAGAGCAGTTAATTTCCTACAAAAATTTGTATTGTGCACTTTTTAATAGTCATTTATTGTCGAGTTATAAAATTCATAAACAAAAATGAGATTAGTCTAAAAATCATCAAATTTAAATCTTCAATATCATTCAAATGGTGAGGTTTACGGAAAAAATATAAGATACCTTTTTTGTAGAGCATTAAATTTCCTACAAAATTCGTCTAGACCACTTTTCTGTACAATCAATAAATAATGAGGTATGAATTTCAATCTATTAGACTGAAAAAAAAAAATAACAAACTGCGATGCGGAGGATCTTCCTATTAAAATTAAGAGCTCATATTTCGTGAGAATTGTTTTAAGGTGTATAGCAACCCATTTTTCCGTGGCACTTGAAAAAAAAAAAGTCATTTTTTTGACCCACCCTAATATATATATATGAATATTTTGCGAATAAATTTCATGTACTACAACATTTCAATTAATCATAATTAATTAAAACATATTTCTATAAGAAGTAGATAAATTTGAACATAACACAGACACACACACACACACACAAAGATTGTTTTATCTAACTTGTGCTAAATAAGAATAGAATGAAAGACTGATAAATAGATCGATAAATAGATCGAACAAACGAACGAATGATCGATCGATCATGATTACATGAAGTATTATTTGATCGTTCGTTCGTTCGTTCGTTGCTTCAATCTCATACATTGACAATGAATGAGAGAAAGTACGACAGAAAGAATGAGAGAGAATGAGAGAGAGAGAGAGAGAGAGAGAACAATTCCGTAACGTCAATTTCGCGTTTCAATCGAGAACTATAATCGTTCCATTGGTAGTGCTACCGATTCAAGAACGCAAACGTGTACTACACCCCCGTGGAAATTGCAATGGTACTTTCATGAACCCCGAGGAACAACATTACCGGCAAACTTTGTAATTGGGATTGGATTTCTCTCTCTCATGCTCTCTCTCTCTCTCTCTCTCTCTTTTTCTCTCTTACTCTATTTCTCTTTTGAGTGGAAAATCATTTCGAGATTTCTATATTCATTGAAATTTATTTGTCTCTTTTTTTTTCTTTCACTTTATTTTTTTTATTATTATTATTATTAAATCCCACCAACCAACCCTTTTACCTTTTGAAATACTGAAGAAGTAAAAGGTACGATTGAAAGTACTTGGAATGAGAAAAATGTAAAAAAAAAGAAATGAAGAAAATTTTATTTTACAATCGTCGATGTTCGTTCGATTTTCTTTGCTTTTTTTTTTGGTGGTTTTTAATTTTTTGTTATTTAATATTATTACGCTTTTAAATAATTGTAAGAGTATTTTGTTCAAATGAAAAGTAGAAGAGAAAGTGGGATGTGATTATTTGACATTTAATTATATGTATATATATATATATATATATATATATATATATATATATATNTATATATATATATATATCTTTATATACAGGGTGATTCTTGTAACAGGGACGGATAATAATTTTTTTGTTAATTAACAATAGAACAAAATCATAAAGGAAAAAGTTATATGGCACAACAAATGTCAACTTTCTATGTCCTTACTTTTTTTGAAAATGTATCGATGCACCCACTAGATGCAGTTGCACTTTTTCTTTAAATGAAACTTTATATATTTTTTATACTATTCGATTCCTTTTTTTATTCTGCGTTAAAAAGTATTAAGTGAAGGTCATCGAAATGTCAATAGTTTTCGAGATATTTGATGTTTTATATCATAAAATTTATATCATCAAATCTTATATCATAAAATTCAGTGTCACACTATATATATGTGTCCACTGATAATTCCGAAACCACTGAACCGATCTTAATGAAATTGATTTTATTTTGTGTAATTTTATTTCAACGTAGTATATAGGATTATAATTTTCTACTTTATTTTTTCTTCTTCTTTTTTTTTTTCAATTTCAAGCTTGGGTTACAACCATTCGATGATATTTTATTCGAATAAAATAAAAAAACGGGTCTCAATGCAAAGATTACCAAAAGAGAGTATGTAATTGAATATTTTAAAAAATAATTTTCAATTTATTTGCTCAACTCGTGGACAGAAAAAGAGTGAGGGTTGGTACGAGGGTGGTACGAGGGTTGGTACGAAATAAAATAGAAATATTGATAAAATATTTGAAAGAAAATGAATAAAAATTTGTTATTCTGCTATGATTGACGTGAAAAAGAAAAAAAAAGATGACTAAAAACCACTTTTGTTTTTATTTCTCGAATAAAAAAAAAAAAAAAGAAAAAAGAAAGAGAAAGAGAAAGAAATTGTATACGAAAAAAAAAAAAAAGGATAGAGAGCACGGTAACAAGGAACCTCTTCGAGGAGCTTAACATCCAAATCCTCGTGCGTTCTTGATGAAGTATTATATTTCACTAAAACTCGGATTAACTTGGATACATAATATGTACATCCGAGATGGATACGTTTTTAGCCTGTACACTTCCTTTTACCCATCTCAACCCTTCAAAACCCTTTTCTTTTTTCTCATACTTTTCATTCAACACTTGTTCCTTTTTATTATAAAAGAGTATTTGATCTAACTACATTCGTATAATCGTCCTTTTAAATACTTTTCATATTTTAATCTATTTATTATTATTATAAAAAAAAAAAGAAAGAGAGATTATTTTAATTAACTTGAAATAATATATATTCAAATAGGAAATTTCATTTAAGAGATTTATCACATTCATAAGATTATTTTTAATTAAATTGAAATAAAATATATATTTAAATAGAAAACATTTCATTTTTAATTCTAAGTGTTATCGATAAATAAATTTTTGCAATTAACAAGAAATCAAAGTATCAAAAGTATAATAGAAACTAATAAGTGTCACGTAATATTATCGACAATTTTCTATGCTTACACCATATATATATATATACATCGTTAAATACGTACAAAACCATGAAAATGATTTAACTTTAATGTTTCTAACCAAACCGTATAATTTCATATCATCTCTCTAACTGGGTTTTATATAACCCAGCAAACGTATTATCGTTATAAAAGAGATCAAAAAGTATATGAGAAAAAAAAAAAAGTAAAAGAAATAAAAGAAATAAAAAATGATAAAAAAAGAAGAGCAAAAAGGATTTGGTTTAATACATTAAAAAAAAAAAAAAAAAGAATAAATATTTGTACCTTTAACACGTAACCCCCTTGTGTTAAATCGAAACTTTTAACAGTCGTGAACTCTTGGAGGTAAAGTTTACAAAAAGGAAGAAAAAAGAGAAAGAAAAAAAAAA
Source organism: Polistes dominula (assembly GCF_001465965.1). The sequence continues at coordinate 558,728 of NW_015148972.1, read as the reverse complement.
AAATGAACAAAATCTGCTGAAGTAGAAAAGAATAAGAAAAGAAAAGAAACAAAGATGATCGAAGCTTTTTTTCTTCCTCTTCTTCTTCTTTTTCTTACTAACATAAGTGAACAGGAATGAAGGAACGAAGGAACACGTGTTAAAAATTGCATCCCCTGGCACACCCCCCCCTCCTCCTCTCCCCTACCTTCACCTCCACCGATAGTACTTGTTAAAACCCCTTGGCGAAAAGCTGCGAGAGAGGATAAATTTGCAAGTTAAATTGCGCTTGGGGGTTAGAAAGAACAGAGTCAGTAAAGAGTGGTGTATGAAGGATCGGGGGTAGAAAAAGGTGGTGGGTGGTCTCGGAAGAAAGTAGGAAGTTAAAACGAAAAGGTTTAGTAATAGTGATGAGTATAGCGAAAAAAGGGAGTTAAGGGTGAAGGTATTGGGTATCGTGGACATACATTTTTTTTTTTTACCAGTCCATATGCTATAGTTTGTCAAACTTATGACCGTGGAGACTATGGGGAAAAAAGTTAAAAAATGAAAAAAAAAAAGATGAAAAATTAACTAACTTTGGCTTTTTACTCGCTTCTAATTTAACTCTCAATCTCGTTAAATAGGAGAAAAGTTCAATTTTGTAAATCAATTATATAGTATATATATATATATATATATATATTTTTTTTTCCCCAAAGTACTATGGGAAGTAAGCGTTTTGTTTCGTTAAAAAATTAAAACAAAAATAGTATTAATCTTGTATTAATTTAAACGTTTTGATTTTCAAAAATAATACAAGAAAAAAGGATTGAATTAACGTAACAAAAAAAAAAAAAGAACAATCGCGTTATTAATTACTCGTACGATTTATTTTTCTCATATCAAGTTTCATGAATCTCTTAGATAATTATACTCGTTTATTCTAATCGTTGCATTAACTATTATGTGTGCATAAAAATATAAATATATGTATATACTTAAATATGCATATATGTGTATATATATATAGAGAAGTAAATTACACATACGATAGACGAATTTACGGATCGTATATTCTCATTAGAAGATCCTCGCAACGTCTTATTATAGTCGTCTCGTTCGTTCATTGTCCTTACACCTTGTCCCTTCCTCCACCACCCCCGTACCTTTCCCCGTTTTCCAAGGAACTTTCGCATCTAATTAACTCGCTTTACCTCCTACGTTGATCCTACGAACGAATCGAATTAACACAACGAGCTTTTCTTATTTCTTCAGACTATGAACGAACGGAGGCTTCTTCTCGTGTTTCCACTCTTGTCTCGTATATTATTTTGAAATTTTTTTTTTCGAATATGTCGTAATATTTCTATTAAATGTCTCTATTTTGAACAATTATGTTTACTCTTTTTAACATATATTGATATTATATTTTATTTTTAATTTTAATCAAGTAAATGTATAAATAATAATGTTAGAAAGTAAAATAGAAAATTCATTTGTTATATTATTATAATTATAAATTATTATTAATGCAATTTTATAAATATTTATTAAAATGTAAATTTATTATTTATATATATATATATATATATATATATATATAAAATATTACTACAGAAATTTTAGAAATATTTACTGAGAAATAAATTTATTATATTATGATAATAATAAATTATTATTAAAGTATTTTTAGAAATATTAAATATAAAATAAATTTATTATCTATATATATATATATATTATTACTGTTATATAAGTAATAATAAATAATTATTAAAATATACGATATGATAATAAAAATAATAATAAAATTTATTAATTAGAATTGATATCTTCATATTCTATTTTTTTAAATATAAATTTTATATTACATATTTGTTACAGGAATTTTTTTTTTTATTTATTTATCTAGTAATACAAATTATAATGGAAAATGTAATAAAATAATATAATAATAATAGAATAATAATAGAACTTATTAATTGACAACTATCTTAATTTTTTTTTTTCCTTTAAAATATAAATTTTATATTATATATTTGTTATATAAATTTTCTTTTTTTTTATGTAACAATACAAATTTAAAATAAATATATAAATCACACATCGTATTTATACTATAATAATATATTATTATTATTATTATTAATAATATAGTAATAAAGAAATAATAAACTTGAAACAATCTAATACATTCATTTCATCTTATAAAATAAATATCTATTATCAACATTGATATGATACAATAATAATAATAATAATAAAATAATTAATTCAACGATCATATATGAAATATAAAATCAAAGATTCAAGAGAAAGAGTTCACGATTGAAAGTAAGTTAAAAGCAAGAGATAAACCTTTTGCTATTCAAAATAGAAGAAAGAATAAGTTAAAAAAAAAAAAGAAGAACAAAAGGATAAAAAAAAAAAGGGTAAAGTAGAAATGGATGAGAAGAAATATTTCATCCACTTTGCATCGATCTTTCGAGTGAACTCAAACTAAAACTTTTGACTTCTCCATTTCCTGTTAGACGAATGATATGATCCTTCATTCCTTTTCTCTCTCTCTCTCTCTCTATTTCTCTGTCTTTCTCTTTCTATTTGTTTCTTTCACTTTTTTTTTAAACTATATTTCGTCTACTATCGTGTTGACGGTGCACTCATTTTAATCAAGAACACCTTTACTCGTACTCGTTTCAATTTGGTTCACGTTAACGATGAAGACAAAAAGAATAAAAAAAGAGAAAGTAAAATATACATACGTGTGTATATATGTATATGTGAAAGAGAAAGGTTGTATATATTTGGGTTGACCATGGTTGGGCACACACATGGCATGTTAATAAAAAAAAAAAAAAAATGATGACACATTGCCGGCTTTCTTTTTTTGAACTTATTGTAAATATAATATACTCACATTAGTTGCAAAAGATGAGTAAAAAATGGTACAGAAAAATGAAGAAGGTTTTTAGAAATAAAAAAAAACAAAAACATGAAAACAAAAATATATTATCACAGAACGAAGATTTCAAGCTTGACCTTAGTAGTGTCATACACGAAATCTCATTGAATGTGTAGAAAATATGTTTGTTTACGTTTTTTTGTCAGTGTACATATTATGTAAAAACACGGGTGTTATTAAACAGAATGAGAAGAAAACGTTGTTGAATTCACGCCAAGAGGATTTATACAGTATACAGTTAAAACGGGGATAGGGAAGAGGGGGGAATGTATGTGTAAATAAACACGAGGGTATTTCATACGCGTTAAGATGAGTGAACAAAATGAAAAAAATTAAATGAAAATTGTATTAGTAAGCAAGTGTTGCTGTTTCAACTCGTTGTTGAACGATATAATCAGTCACGTTTTTACTTTTATCATGAATTAGGACTAATTATATTTGAATAATATATTAGTTAGTTAATATATTAATTATTAATGTATGTATGTATGAAATATATTATAAATGAAAGATTATAATAGATAATAGATTAAAAATAATTATTATTATTTAATAATAATATATTATATATATATTATTAATTATTTATAATATTGTATATATTATTTATTTAATTATTTTTTTATTATTATTATTTTATAATTATCATTAATAATTATTAATTATTTTTTAATTATATTATATATTATATTATATTTTCATTGTGAATGTTTTTTTTTGTTTTCTAGGGTTTTGCTTCAAATGTTCAATTTTATTTTACTTTCGATGATTTTATATTTTACCATCAATATTTATTCAAACATATTGACGTCGATAAAACGATAAACATGAATAATGATAATCATAATGATTATGATGATGATCATAGTAATAATTGCTAGTCATATTATTCTAAATTGCAAAGCTATATGTATATATATATATTAGAATATTCGTAAACGTTGAATATGCTTATTTATGAGCTTATTATGAATGATTTTTTAATCAAAATATACCTATTATTTTTCTTTATTTTTTTTTTTTTTGATGCTATCAACATTGTAAATGCAATAAAAAATGTAAACTTTAATGCTCGTATTTTATGCTAAATACATATATACATATAATATATATTTATTTTTTAGTAAAGTATATTTATTCGTGTTGAATATTTTAAAATGTAATATATATATATATATATATATATATATCGTAAATTACATAAATGAAACTGTCTGTAATAAAAATAAAAAATGAGAAACATTGAAAAACAAATAAAAAGATGATACTTTTTAACAGATATTTATAATTTATTAAAAGCTTTACTATTTTTTATTTTTTTTTTTATCACATTTCTATAATTTTAAAGAAAACATTTGTAATTTGTGTTCTTTTTGTTTCACATCAGTGGCTTGAAAATTATTTAAAAAATAATTCGAACGTTAAATGTATTGATGTTTAGATGAGTGCAAATGGAAGAGCTTTTAAGGTATGTCAAATATATAGTGAAATGTTATTATCGAAGATGTTATTATCGACCACTCCCCACTGTTTACGACGAATCACTGAGCTTAGCATTTTTATACATTTTTTTCATTTTCTTTATTTTCTTTTCTTTTTGATTTTCTTTTTTTTTTTTTCTTTATTTCTCTTCGTTACACAGGAAACATTGTTCTATCTTCAATCAAATTCGTTGAAGCTTGAGTAGGGTCAGGTAAGAATTGTACGCGACTCGAATAAATCTCCAACTATATATATATATATATGTATATATAATGTCTTCAAAAACTTGAAGGTAAAAAGCTTTTGTGACTCGTTTCCTTTTTTCCCTTTTTTAATAATTTCTTTTATACGTTATTTTCTGTCAAAGAAAATAAACAACAAAATTTATACATATAATTCTGTTGATTTTTGATTTTTTTTTATACAGGATGTCTCATATAACTGTATTATATTATATTTTTGTATATTATATTTTTTATATAAGTATAATAAGTAAATATGTAATATTAGGTATAATATAATAAAATATATAAATATAATATATATATATATATATATACAACTTTAGATTTACATTTATACAAATAATAAAATGCAATTGGGGGAAGAAAAAAAAGACAATTTATTCTTTCCTCCCTTTTTTCATACATTTTCATTTGTGTTGTTATACGTGAAAAAATAAAAAAAAAAAATAACATATTTTTCTTGATATTTCTCTTTTTTTTTTTTTTTTTTTTTTTAAATTACTACGTAACACGTAGCTCTGGATTTACATTTATGTAAACACTATAGGTTTTATTTTTTATTATATTTCGTTTCCAATAAATTTATCTACTTCGCGTTCTACGTAGAGAAAGAGAGAGAGAGAAAGAAAGAGAGAAAAAAAAACATATTTTCTCTCCTTCTTTTTCTTCTTTTTTTAAAAATTGCTACGCACGTAACCACGAATATATCTTTTTTATACAAACAAAACGATAGTTGATTTTTCTTCTGAGCGTTTTATTTTCCCTCCCTTGACCCCCCCCCCCTCTCCCTCCCTCCCTACGTTCGTTTTCATTCGTTTTATTCTATGCGTGAACTTTTTCTTTTTTGATTTTTTTTATTTTCCATTTATTACAACGCACACGTAAATTTGTGAAACATATATATGTATGTATTTATTTATACAAATGAGATTTGAGAGAGAGAGAGAGAGAGAGAGAGAAAAAAATGTTCAAAATGAAATCTTTGTTAGATACTTCAAAATGGAAACTGGCATCCAGATACCTGCCGCTTCTTGGTATTTTAGCAGAAACCTGATAGGAGAGATGCCTAACGTTATTGAACATCGAATATCTAGACGCAGATTTCTCTCAAAAGATAGAGAGAGAGAGAGTGAGTGAGTGTATGAGAGAGAGAGAAAGAGAGATAGATAGATAAACTACGTACGTACATGTATTAGCTTTACCTGTATATCCATGTGTATATGTATAGGTGTATATGTATGTGTGTACATGTCTATATTCGTGATCGTATGTTTGCTCGTCCCACGTAGCACGAACGCGTGGTTACACTGTCCTAAATCGTGAGACGAATTCCAAAGGAAACAACGAGATGAGTAAGAGCGGGAGAGAGAGAGAGAGAGAGAGAGAGAGAGAGAGAGGAGGGGGGATATCGATGTCCGTGTGTTCAAGTCGATTAGAAAATTCTTTTCTCTTTTATTTGAAACCTAAACTTTGTTAACTAATTGTATGATCCGCAAAATTTGATTTTGTAACATTTGATCAATCGAGAAAAATGATTAAATTTTACATTAAAAAAAAAAAAAAATTGAAAATTAAAATTAAAAAAAAAAATGTGTGAAAATTAGGTGAAATAAATAAAATAATTAAAAATAAATAAAATTTTAAATTGAAATAAAATTTAAAACTAAAATTAAAGAACAACATGTGTTTGCAGATCACACGTGTTAGAAGTGAAACCTTCAAAAAACTAAGTTTCGAGAGAATGAGACAAATGCAGAATATCAGGTGTAGGATAATTGTAAGATTTATTTGTTATAATATTATAATTGTTATATTGTTACCACATTCAAATATTATTTTACGTTTTATCAACATACAATACATAAAATATTACACAGTAAGCAAGTTCTCAATTTGAAGAAATGAGAAGCTGTATAGCTATATTCTGTCTCATTCTTTCGCAGGCTCAATCCTACATGTTTGTCTCTTTTTCTCTTCTTATTTAGTATCTCGGCTGTTTCATAGACACCCGTTGCTCTGTTACACCGCCGCCTACCGTTCAGTTACATTTTTTCAAATCACACCCATTCTAAAGAAGTTTCCACTTCAAAAGAAATAAAAAAAAAGAAGAAAATTATTGTGATAAGTCAGTTGAAATTTTAATCAAAAGAGAAACCATAAATTGTACAAATATTATTTGGAAAAATTTCGAAAGAGAAGAAAAGGAAGTAAGATAAAATAATAAAATGAAATAAAATAAAAATCAATTTTAAGAACGAACGATTGAACGGTCTCGTTTTGTTGAGAAACCAAACGATGCTTGGGTAACGTTCAAGTGTAGTTGACCATAAACATTGATTATGGAAATGAACTCGAAAATCTAAAACTACTAGGAGAAACGGGGGTGGATATCGTAAGCAGTATAAAGGGTGTACACGTATAACAACTAACCAGTCAGCCCAGTCCAACTTAACCCAGCCTGCCCTTCGTGGTACTGCACCTAAATGCGAATTTACGTTCCGGTTCTGTGAGCGTAGATTTTCTAGCTTTGCTTCTAAACGATGGTTAACGTCATCGATTTTTTCTCTCTCAATTTCTTTTCCTGTCTAAATCTAACTTCAACTTTAACTTACTTTATTTTACTTATTATGAAAAAATGCATTTATATTTTAAGGATTTTTCTTGTTATATTATTACGAAAGTTTTAACACGAATGAGTTTTATTTTAATTAAATTTATATTCATTTTTTTTTTTTATAATTAATTAAATTAGATTATTAATTTATTATTTTATTTATATGTTATATTATATATTAATAAAAGTATTTTTAGTAAATTGCACAATTTATTTTATTTATTTTTAAATAATAATTATATATTTATTATAAATATTATATATATTTTTAATTTTAAGTAAATAAATAAATATATATATATATTATATTTATTAATTTAATAAATTTTTTTAATCATTTTATTTTATTAAATTTAATTAAATCAATTTTACATATTTCATTGAATTCAAAATTTTTAATAAATTTTATTTAATATATATTATATTAAATAAAAATATAATATATATATTTTTTAACTTTAAAAGTATATAAATTTAAAAATATATTACAAAAAATAAATTATATATATATTATATAATAAATTATATATTAAAAAATAAATTTACAAATATATAAAAAAAATTAGGTATTTTATATATATATAAAATTATAACAAAGTTATTACTATTAAATTTAATTAGCAATAATTGTTTAAAATCACTTTAAACTTTAGTTATAATTGATATATCAAGATATATAAGAAAAAACTAATATTTTGATATTCGAAATGACTCGTTGTTGTTATGCGATTACATTAGAAAGAAAAAAAATGACGTTTCACGTGAAATTCCGTTTGCAATCTCGATGCTAATTCGTGTCTCGGTGCACTTAAATGTCACGGTCGTCGTTCCCGTTGATATTAAACTTTTCTATCTCTTTCTATCTCTCTCATATTATCTCTCATTTTATCTGTTTTTATCTCCGTATGGTATGGTTGTTTTTTTTTTTATCCATAGAATACCCGTCGATAAATAAAAAATTGTAATATTCAATGAGTCTTATATATTGAAATATTATCAAGTATATAATAAAAAAAATTTATTTTTAGAAAAAAAGGATAAATATCGTTGTTTCATTTAAAATGTTAAATAAATTAAAAAAAAAATATATAAGATAAATTATTCGTAAATAACTGTCATTTGTTTCCTGAAATGACATTAAATTAATAGCTGTTATATTAAAAAAAAAATAATAAAAAAGAAAAATCATCGCGTGTTACGAACGTGAATAAAATGAAATTTAAAATAAATAAAATCCAACATAAAATATATTCCATCATAAAATAATAATAATAATAATAATAATTAATTGTCACATTTATCAACGAGTTTTATCGAATTGTTAACACATGTAAATATGAAATAAACAAAAAAAAAAAAAGAAAAAAAAATTAAATTTGTTATTAGTAGTATTAATTTAAAAGTTTTTAATGGAACAAAACGATAGTAAAAAAAAAAAAAAAACAAAATATAAAGTTTTCATAATTAACTGTCAACGGGGTACGTGGAACCGACGATGTTAGAAAACGTGTGATTTGAAGTTAACTCGTAACAATTGTTTGTTGTTGTTACAATAGTTTGTTGGTTAGAGAGTTAGTTAGTTAGTTGACGTTGTGTACGATAATAAATCGAACAACAGAAAAAAAAAAATCAATAGAATAAAAAAAAAAAAAAGTAACATACGTGAGGTGAGTTTGAGTATAAACGGCATAAGTAAAACGCCAACGCACACGATTAACCATGCGTGTCGGTAATACGCACTACAAAAGAACAAGTATAGTATTTAGAAAAAAAAAATAAAGAAGTTTCACGTTCGCCTAGCATAGATTATGAAAGGGGTGAAGGAAGAGGAGGAGGAGGAGGAGGAGGAGGAAGAGGAGGAGAAGAAGAAGGAGGAGAAAGAGGAAGCACATATACGTTGTTAACTGAAGAAAGAGAAAGAGAGAGAATGGTATGAAAAGGATCGGAATGCACAATGTCTGTGAATAGAATTATCCGATTGTTCGATCAAAATTATTCAACCGTGGTCTGTTTGAATCATATTATCATTAAAATTTTCTATCGAAATTTTTTTTTTTTTTTTTATTTATTCTATACAACCGCCCATCTTTCTATCTTTCTTTTTCATAGTAAATTATAATACACCATGATAATCTACTTTTTTTTTGGTCTGCTTTCTTTTAAATAGAATAGACAAACAAAATTTAACGAAAAAAAAAAAAAAACATATATTGAATATTATTTTTTATTACTTTCTTATTATTAGATTTATTTTACATTTCGTAGAAAATAAAAAAAAAAAAAATATATATATATATATATATATATATATTGTATATTATTTTTGTTTTTATTATTTTCTTATTAAATATATGGACTTATTAATTAGATTTATTTAATATTTTGTAGAAAAATAAAAATATAAACTTATATCGTATATTATTTTAATTTTCATTTTTATTTTTATTTTTTATTAAATATATCGTCTCATTTAAATAAATTTATTGTAAATTTCCTATAAAAACAAAATATATATCCCATATTATTTTTATTTGTATTATTTCCTAATAAATGTATAATTCCATTTAATTAGATTTATTTTCCATTTAGTACAAAAAAAAAAAGAAAAATAAGAAAAAAAAAGAAAAAACTTAAGAAAAACAAAAGGATTCAGTATAAAATTAACCTGAGAATCATTTCAATGCACTTATAATAAGTAACACGCGTAGAAATGTATTAATTATTCAAAAGTTAGATTACATTGGTATATTTGATGGCAAAGTATGCGTATTATATCACTGTAGTTGTACGAGTAAAATCTAAAGTCTTTTAAATCCTTACATATATGTGAGAGAGAGAGAGAGAGAGAGAGAGTGAATGAGAGAGAGAAAGAGGAAATTTTCTAGCAAAGTAAATGGCATACAAAACGACCGCATATGCACGCATATCTCAAAGAAATGAAGAAAGGGCTGCCCCTGTCTCTCTCTCTCTCTCTCTCTCTTACTCTCTCTTTCTCTCTTTCTCTCTTTCTCTCAAGGCAAGCACATTTTGCATAACATTATGGGATTGCACGAATATTTATTTATGCATACGTTCCCCTTTTACGATGAATAATTATGCGAGAACTTCATCTTAATGGCAAAAGTAGAAGTACGCGTATACGCCCGTTTAAATTTACGCTAACCTTGGAAAAAGAAAAGAAAATAAAAAAAAAAAAAATAATAAAAACCATCCCTGCTGTTTTTTTATCTGACATATATATATTTTTTTTTCTTCTTTTTATTTGTCTTTTTCACTCTTTCCTACTTTTTCTTCTACCTTTTTAATTTCTCTCTCTCTCTCTCTCTCTCTCTCTCTCTCTCTCTGTATCTAAAGAGAGAGAAAAACGTCTTGCCACCGTCTTTTGGTTCAAGTAAGAGAATAAAAAAAAAAATATAAGAAAAAGGAAAAAAAAAGTTGAGACGTTAATATATCCGCATTGAAAGAGAAAAATCTTTTCATTTTATTTCAAAAAAAAAAAAAAAAAGAAAAGAAATAAAAAATGAGGGAAAAGAAATTTTTCAAAAGTATCTGACACACACGCTGCACGGGATTAACTAAAATGGAACGTCAAATTGTTTATCAAACATATGCGGAAAAAAAATTTATAAATTTTATTTTTTTTTTATTTTCACGCGTATATCAACGAATACAACTTTTCATTCCAAATGTCCACTTAACCAACCCTCATCCCTTCCTACATAAAATCATTATGGTTCTCTATTCTATTATATATAATATAATATATTATATAATAACATATTTATAATAATTAATATTAATATATATATATATATATATATATATATATAATAATTTATTATTAATATATATTTATTATATATTTTATATATTATATAAATTATATATTATAATATTATATATAATAATTATTAATATTGTATTATTGCATGTATATATAATTATATTGAAATTATATTATTCTATTAATATAATATTTTACATATTATACATATATTATGTGTGGGATTTTGTTATTTGCGGCAATAAACTTCCAAGTTCCTAATGCCAATTAATAATAATAATAATAATATTAAACATATATATATATATTGTATATAAATTCTAAATCCATTAAGCAGGAAATCGTTTGATACATAGAATACACGATAAGAACATCAAAATGTATACATAATAATAAATCTTCTATATATGTAATGTGATTCTAGTTGTAGTGGTGGGAATAAGAACGTTATCACTATGTATATTCACCCCTTACCACCCTTCCGCCTCCTCCTTTCTCTTCAACTATATATTGTCCAGTTTTGCGAAATGTCGAAATGTTTACTGAAAGAGACTTCCAAATAAATGCATCCTGTGTGTTGCATTCATATGCACTATTCTATACATTGTTACTATGTATCGGTATTTCTCTCTCTCTCTCTCTCTCTCTCTCACTCTCTTTTTCTTTTTTATTATATTCGTTTTTTGCGTTCTCTCTATTTTTGACAATTTTTTTTTTTTTCATCAGTATGCGACTCATACATGTTTTTTCTTTTTTTTTTTTTTTTAAAAATAAACGTTTGCTCTGATTATTCGTGCGATACCCGACACGGATTACCAACGTGTTCTGATTGGTCTAACACTATATATATTTACTTTTTCTTTTTTTATTATTGATAAAATAAAATTTAAATAAAAAGGAAAGAAGAAATATGAATTTGAAACAATATTGAATAAAAGAAAGATATGAAGAAAAAAATAATAAACGGAAAAAAAAGTCAAAGGTTTTTTTTTTTTTTTTTTTGAAGGATTTCTATTTCGAATTTTAATATTGTTTCAACTTTTGTTCGAAACAAATTTATATCAAAAAAGAGCCAATATATCGTAAAACATTTTTTATAATCGTTATATTAATATTAATTTGTACAATATCAATAAAAAATCAATCGTATATTTTCAACAATTTTCACCATTAAAAAAAATATAATTGGAATTATTTAATTACAACAGATTGTAAATTATTTTCTGCAATCTTGAGGTTTGTTTAAAATTTATTATTGTAATTTTATAAATTAATTAATTTAATTCAATTAATTTAGTTTACTAATTATTTTAATTTATTTAAATTTAAATTTTATTATTATTATTATTATTATTATTAATGTACAATAGCATAAAGCCTTTTTTCACAGATATTGTAAAAATCTATTGTACAATTATAATTACAAGTGTTAAATATTTAATTATAATTATACTTAATAATATAATTAGTTAATAATATAATTACAAGTTTTTCAAATATATTTATACATAATATTATAATTACAAGTGTTAAATAAAAATAGTTAAAATTTTTATGAATACATAAACGAGTGATAGAAAGAGGGATGAGAATTTGGGAAATCGTTTGTCGGCTAGTAATAGTATTGGTGGACGTAAAACGACAAGATGTTCTTCGAAAAAAAAAGAAAGAAAAAGAAAAAATAGGAGGGTACTTAAGTTTTTAGGTATCGAATTTTACATTAGGGTTTTCATGGATAAACCGTGAGAAAAAAAGTCAAAAAGCGATAGGAAGCTAAAGAAAACACGAACATGAGACCCTTCTTTTTCTTTCTTCATCTTCATCATCATCTTCTTCTTCTTCTTCTTCTTCAAGGGGGTACCTGTTTCCTAAATCTGTGACTGCAACTTGACGTCGGTAATCTTTTTGTGTGTATTTCCTCTTTTCAGAAGAAAGAAAGAAGGGAACACGTTCCTTTACTGACATTATCCAGGCGCAAGGTGCCATTGACAATAAGCTTGTGTCTTGGTAAGGGCAAGGGGAATGGGAAGGGGTAAAGGGGAACGACCCTATCAAGGTGCTTGACTTTTTACGACTTTATCTTATTTTATCTCTTTTTTTTCTCTCTCTCTTCCTCTTCTATCATTTGGGAATGGAATTTTTGTTTTCCTTTCAACCATACACGAAATTATTTATCAATGAAAAAGTATAACTTTCTTGTGTATGAGATAATACACATAAAATTATTGACTCTACGAAAAAAATGTGGATTTTTTTTTTCGTTATATCAATTGTTTATAATTGCTTATATTTTTAATATATTAATATTGTAATTTAAATTTTAATTTCAATATGTAATATTATTAGTAGTATGTGTTCCTTTTTTTTTTCTTCGTTTTATCAATCGTTTATGTTTGTTTATATTTTTAATATTAATATTTTAATTTAAATTTAAACATGTAATATTATTATTAAAATAATTTTATACATTATTAATTATTTTAAAATATTATATATTATTAAAATTAAATATGTAATATTGTAATTATTTAAATATCTTTCTATTTATACCATGGTAATATTTATTAATCGATTTGTGTTGCAATTAATTTTAATTATTGTAAATTAAAAAATTATAATATAATATTTGACATATATATATATATATATATATATTTAAAAATTAATATTTTATATTTTGATTTTATATAAAAATAAATAAATAGTAATAATAATATTGTAATCATTTAAATATCTTTCTATTTATATTTTTGTATAATTTATTAATCGATTTGTGTTGCAATTAACTTTAATTATTGTAAATTAGAAAATTATAATGTAATATTTGACATATATTTAGAGATTAATATTTTATATTTTGATTTTATATAAAAATAATATATATATATATAATAATATATATGTCACTCTTTAAAAAAATTTACATATCAATGTTATCTTAATCTTATAATTTTACATTGTAATTTAATAATTAAAAAAAAAAAAAAACTAAAGTTCACAATTTAACATAAGAATTTGCAACGTTCGACGAATATAGAAATACATTAAACATTTTAATAAATAAATTAAACATTTCGATTATTATATTCCGTAGTTGGTATGAAAATTGGAATGAAAATATTATAGAAAAAAAAAAAAACATGACTTATGACAGAACGGATCGTTGACTTGTTTATCAACGTCCGGCAAAGCTTTTCTCGTGGTGGTAGAAAGCACAAGAGAAAGAAAGAGAAAAAGAGAGAGAGAGAGAAGCTTGCAAGGAACATTATTATATCAGAGGTTTACTCGGCCATACAATTTTCCAGGGTGAATTTAAATGCATTACATTCTTGCTACGCTCGAAAAGAGATTGCATTACGAAGTAAGCGCAAGCACCAAAGAGAATAAGAGAGAGAGAGAGAGAGAGAGAGAATGTATATGAAATTTTCGTTTGTACCATTCGCTAGAGAATGTCCTCCCAAGTTTTATGTTTTTTTTACCTTTTCCCTTTTTTCTTCTTGCATATGAAAGATAGTTGTGTTATTTATGTATTGCATATGATTTAACTTTTGTCATTATGCAAACATTGAACGTCATATTACACGAAAATATTTTTTCTTTTTTTTTTTTTCTTTTTGTATGTACCTCTATTACTTTCGTACTTTTGAATTTCATTTGAACAGAAAATTTTTCTTTCTATATAGTTAAATAATATTTTTTTTTATCAATATTTCAAATATATATGATCACGTAGTATCGTGTAATCGTATAATCGAATGGGTAGAAATATATATTTTGTAAATAATATTATATCTTTAAATATTTAAAACGTTTAAATTTCAAATATTGACAATAATTGTATTTGATTGGTTTAATACCAATTCCTATATATATATACACACACATATATATATATATTGCATGAAAATAATGATCACTTGTTTGAAATATTGACGAAAAATTCTGATCCGATAAACATCACTCGTAAATATCCGCTTTTTATCCAATTCTTTTTTTATTTTTATTTATTTCTATATTTTTATATTTTTTGAAAGAATCAAATTCCTACAAAATAAAATAAAAGATGTACGAATAAATCAAATCGTTTCTTGTCGTCATCATCATCATCATTGGGGTCTCACGTCCTAACCGTGGCATATACAATTAGTAATATATCATTTACATCCTTCCCACGTGCGATATCTACTCTCAACGTTGCTTAAGCCCCTCATATATATTCACATATACATACTTGTTACATATATATATATATATATATATAAAATATCACCACTCCTCTAGCATATTCGATTACGTTCGATGCAATTAATCTCTTTCGTTGGGAATAGTCATACCGTAACCCAACGTGGCTTTATAATCAATTTACCTATCGAACATGGAAAGGAAGGAAGTGGATAAAGAAAGAAGAAAAAGATAGACAAAGATAGATAGATAGATAGATAATACAAAAAAAAAATGAATCTGACGGTGAATCTGGTGGAACATCGAATTTATAGATAATCGAGTGTGGGTAGATGAGATGAAACAAAATGTACGTGTACTTTACATATATGTAATGGTAAAGGGTGGAATGGAGTGGGGGAGATGTACGAAGAGTAGATGAGAGAAATAGAGAGAGAAATAGAGAGAGAGAGAGAAGCATCACTTTTTCCAGTCGCTCGAATGCGTAGTTAATGGCGATTTAATGGAGTGTAAGGGAATGCAGGGCCCTTCCCAATGGCCAATGTGTCAATATCGATCGAAAGGACATACAGAATGAGAGAGTGAGACAGAACAGGGAAGGGGGCATGAAGGGAGGGAGGGTGAGGACCAGCTTGGGTAGGTGGAACGTGCAGCATTCGTGGGCCGTGCCCATGGAAAATTTATGTACGGGTTTAACTACGAAGTAACGATCTCACCGGTTCTACCGCTTCCGGTCACTTCTAGACCGAAGTTTCGGCTTTCCAGCTGTCGTCGTATTCGTTCTACTTCGTTTCTTATATATATATACGAAACGTATATAACTATATACTACTAAATATAACTAGTAGTTATTATATATATATTATAATATATATAGTTAACTATTTTTAATAAATATACTAATATATACTAATATATAGTATAACTATTATATATATTTATTATATATATATATTATAATATATGTAGTTAATTATTATTAATATACTAATATACCAAAATATATAGTATAACTATTATTAATAGTCACTATATATTAGTATACTAATATATAGTGTAACTATTATTTATTATGTATATATAAGTTTCGTATTAAAATGATAATAAATTGTCAAAGGTTTATATGTTATTATTATATGTATATGTGTGTGTGTATGTGTGTGTATGTATGTGAATGTCCAAAGTAGATATGGAGTTTAAGTCGAAATTGAAAGGTGAATTATTTTCTCTTCAATCCGATTACTTAACTTCAATAAGAATCATTAATATTCATGGGGGAAGAGAATTATTTATTGAAATTGGTAAAGGGAGTATCGAAGTGGTAAAGAAAAAGAAGAAGAAGAAGAAGACGAAGAAAAGTGTCTTCTCGTTTTAAATGTTTCAATCTACATATTCGTAAGACATTTGTTTTTTATATTCAATTTTCTTTTTTGATAGAAATATATTCGATATTTCGATTGAAATTATTCGTTCTTTGGTTTCTTTTGTTTTTTTTTTCTGTTATCGTAAGTACCAATTAATATTTGCATATAGATATGTAGGATCGTTAGAAGGATGTATCAAGTTGTCCTAGAATCCATAAATGATAGTCTATTATAAACAGAAGGAATTGTAATGTACGATTGAATAGTAACTAGATTGCATAACCATACTGTTTCCAGGAAGGTAATGCCAGGAGCTTGTCACGAAAAACCCTTGTCTATCCTGTCGCAATGTATTTCGATAATAAATCAGTTAGTTAAGTTTAATAATTGGTACTATTAGAATATTCGCAAGTAGTCACGATTCCAAAAGTTAATATATATATATTGAAATTGAAAATATATATAAGTGTATATATTTTTATTAATAAATTTATTAATAAATAATTAATATATAAATATAAAATTAATTAAATACATAATTAATTTATATATATATATTTATTTATTAACTTAAAAAAAAAAAATAATTTTAAATAGAAAATTGTAATCCTTATCAATCAAATAAATTCATTAACATTTGTTTCTTAATGTAGAAAAAAAAAAAAATTTGAAATCTTCACATACATTATGAAAAATAAAATATCTTTTTAAATAAAAAATAAAATTATATAAATAATTTTCCTAAAGTAAAAGCTAATTAACTTAACTACACTCAATGATTTGAAAAGTAACACTCGTTGTAACTATAATGTTTATTTATAATTAATGAAAATTATATATGATACATATCTATATATAATATACATAAGTATTACAAGTTTGTTCGATGAATCAAGTTTCGTAGTTCTACAACACTATTCTACAGTTTCAGGCTTTCGTGCGTCTGATTGCGTGTTGTGTCGTTGTTGTTGCTATTGTCGCATCTCTATAGTAACCCCCAAGCCCTTGTTCAATACACGGTGAATTATGAGTAAAGTCAATGCAGGTTACGATGGCAACGATAGTGTATAGAATGAGAAAGAGAAAGATAGAGAGAGAGAGAGAGAGAAAGTTATGCTACACGTTCCGTAACGTTAAGGTAATAATCTTTAATCACGCTATCTCCCAATATACCTATTTTTTTTTTTTTTTTAACAAAATAAATTCCACCTTGAATTAGCATAAATCAGCCGTATCTACCAATGATTTATATATATATATCTTTATCGTATAAAATTTTGTTATCTTTAAATTAACCTCTTATCCGCGGTTACTTAAATATAACAGAAGATTTAATGACGTTGATTAGTACATTATTAAAATTTCTAATTTCATTTAAGAAAAAAAAACAAAAAAAAATCTTATCTTATAATTGGTAAAACCCATTAACTTGAATTCTATCTTCTATAAAACGAGTGTAAATTAATTATTTACTTATAGAAGACACTCTACAAACCGAGATCTCTTGGGGGTTCATTGAGAACAAGAGAATTACTTATATATTCTAATTCGATTTAGGTTGGTTGGGTTTGTAGATATATAGGTATAGATATATTTAATTATAGATAGTAATATATATACTCTACAATTGTAAGACCACCAATCGAATAGTTCCTTTGATCTTGAAGTAACTTTATGTTCCTTTATCTCATAAGTATAAATTATTTTGTAGATAACATTTTTATTTAAAAAAAAAAGAAAAAGAAAAATAATAAAGACAAGAATTTACAATTAACTTTTATTTTGATATATTATATGTATATATATTTGTGTGTTGAGATTGTGCGTGAGTGATGTTTGAAGAAAATAAATTTAAAAAAATAAATAAATAAATAAAAGAGAAAAACAAGAAAAAGGTTCGAATTCATAATGATTTCTCTCTTGACAAAACACATGGCTTGACACAGAAAACGAAGACGAATAAGAAGATTCGAAGAAAACGTAGTAGGTACTCGTTTCCAGACACTACTCCTCCGTTAACGCTTTCAACTGTAGGGACATTCTCGGTCTGGTATGAATGGGGTTTCTTGTTTCGAAAAATAAAGGTACGGGTTGGTTGGTTGGTTGGTTGGTTGGTTGGTTGGTGGTAAAGGATCCTTAAAGAATAATCCCTCTGTGAAAAACTATTGTTAGAAAACAAACAAACAAACAAACAAACAATAAAACAATCTTTTGTTGAATGAAATAAATTATCAAGATTTCGTATAAAAAATAATAGCTCATAGATATAATTGTAAGATAAGTAAAGTATAGTATATATACTATCCTTTAAAATTTTGAGATAGATATAATAGATTAATAGATATAAAGATAGATAGAGGTAGATAATAAGTACTTAAATGCTAACTTAGCATGTCCCTTAAAGAGATTTATGCATTCTCAGATCTAGGATCTTCAATAAAGAGATAGATTGTTCACTGTGCTCTTTCAGAACCCTCCCCCAACCCTCTCTTTCTTCCCTCCAACTTCTCTTCCTTTCCTTTTCATCTTCCTTTTCTTCATTCTCTAACAATTTCGGGAGTTTACTTCGAAATCGTAGCTAACTCGTTAGAAATTCTCCAACGTAGGTACTTAACGTTAAATACATACTTACATAAGTAAGTAAATATATCCTATGTATCTATATACACAGATAGATTTGATTGGTATTTGAAGGAGAAATAGATAGGGAGAGAGAGAGAGAGTGAGTTAAGGAGGTCAGTCGATTGTACACCTCGTTGAAAGCAATACGACAAAGCTTTCCCCACGATTATACATTGTAAATAAACGATAAACGCATTATTCCTTATCTCGCGGGAACATTCGAGGTGGACCTCGATGGTGTATCGAACCTTGTTACATGGGCTAACGGTGCATCGGATTACATAATTACCATCAACGATCGTTATATTACCATACGATAGGTAAACTGCTAGGCAAAGTATAGACACATATTTATTGATTAGAATTGACGTTAAAGGTCATTTCTTGTTTAAAAAGATTTTCATTTAACTAAGCTTCGTAGTTCGTATATTGTAAAATTAGAAATATATAAATTTCTTAAGGCATTAATATTTGTTGTCTTAAAATATAATAAAGTTTACCTGAAGAACATATTTATTATTAATAATAATAAATAATAATTTATATTTAAATAATTAAATTTTAATATCTAAATAATATAATAAAATAATTTTAATTAAATATAATAATATGTTAAACTACTGATATTTAAATTTAATAAAATTACTATATCTCTAATTATAAGTATATATTTAATCTTAATAATAATGTAAACAATAATTTATATTTAATTAATAAAATTTTGATATATAAATAATATACTAAATATATAATATAATATATATTAAAATAAAATGATATTTAAATTTAATCAAATTATTGTATAGGATACTTGTATAGGATATTGTATAGGATTATTATATAGGAATATTTTTAAATAATAAATTAATTAATAATAGAACAAAATAAAAAAATATATATATATTTATTTTATTTAATAAAATATTTTTAATTAAGCGTAAAAATATTTTTTTATTTTTATCTTTGTAGAATATTTTATTCAACGTAGATAATAAAATAAATATTTGTATTCAATATACCTTACATACCAGTTAAATATTAAATATATATATATATATACATGTATATATAATATGTATGTGTAAGGTATAAGAATTTATGTGCTCGTTTAAACAAAAGGGTAGAATAAAATCACGACCGAATCAGAATCGTCGAGTTCGTGCGGAAATTCGTTAACGTGAATGAAGAGGAGATCGCGTTTTCAAGTGAGCTCGTTTCAAGATTGCGTTTCTCAACGTTCCTCTGAGTTCGTTCTCTTTGCACCGTCGAAGGGAAGCTCTGCTTTCTAAACTAAATTATTGCATTGCCAAGCGAGGTATTTAGCGCAATGACAAAGAAGAAAGAGAAAGACCGTGTAAGATAGAGAAAAAGACAAAGAGAAAGAGAGAAAGGAAATACGATAATTCCATCTTACTCCGATTATTCCACATTCTCATGTTAATCGACTATCAACGTGTGTGAATATTTATCATTTACCAATACTTTTAAATCAAAGTATTCAATACACGCGTAATACATTTCTCTTCTATGCGATTGGTTTTCATTCAAATCTTAAGAAATAAAATACGATAATAGGAACAAATCAGAGAAATACAAACAACAACAAAAATATAGAAAATAAATTTCCCTATGCCTGGATGAATTTTAAAATGACATTGTTTTCTCTCTCTCTCTCTCTCTCTTTATTTCTCTTGATTTTATTTCTCTTTCTCTCGTATTTATAAAATTATTTGAAATACGTACAAAGGAAAATCGGAAACATAGAAAGAAATGAGAAAAGAATAACTGCTACCATGTTACGATCTCGTAAAAGTTTCCTGATATAATAAATAATATCCGATTTTCTATTTCTAGTTTTTTACGGACTAACAAATACGAGTAACAAGTACGTATCTACATAAATATAAATTACTAGTTGATGATATATATATATATATATATATATATATAAAAATTTGGAAAAATAAACGAGAATATCCGACCTCGTTTTATTCGAAAGACACCTCCGTTCCCTTCCCGCAACGATGGGTTGTCTACGTCATTGTCGTGTCCTGCGAGGTTTAATTAAAACGACAGCGAACGTACAAATTAGAGAAGAGAATTCGTGATATTTCGAAATGTAATACCCAGTGTGTATAAGTCTCACGATTGACAGGGTCCCTACGAACAGAGAAGTTACGTGTTTTCTTTTACATTTACAATTTTTATTTGTTTTATTTGTTCTTACTTTTCCTCATCAATTCCAATCTCTGTTTTACTTTGTTTGAAATTTATTTCCTACAAGAGAACGTATGAAAGAGAAAGAGAAAAAAAAGGGAATATAAAATATAGGGCAAAGGAGTCGTTTAAAAATAGCAAATTGAAAACTCTGGCTGCTTCATTGGAGAGGAATAGAGTAAAATGTGAAAAATTGCATTCATTCGCAAAACGGCACACGGTGCTACTTGCAAAATAGAGTTTCATGGTCTCGTTTCCTTGCTAAATCCCTAGGAATAGTTAGGAAGAAAGATAGAAGATAGGGTTCGTAATAGTGATGATGCTGATGCTGATGCTGGTGGTGGTGGTTGGTGGTTAGTAGTAGTGGTTGACTCCATAAAGCCGGAAGCCTAGTAATTGGAGAGGACTTGGCGACTTTTGCCCTCTCAGCCTTGTCTGAGTTTCCACCCGCATTTATTCCTTTTCTCTTTCTCCCTTTACCTTGTTCCCCAAGTTTCTTCAATAAGCGTGACAACGTAAAGAGTGCATAATTAACGGACCAAACAAGCTTCCTCCTAAATCCTCCATCTCCTCTCTTCTCCTCACCCTTACCTCTCTTTTTACAGTTTTTTTTTTAGTTAGACCCGATTCTCCCTAAATACTTCTACGATCAACTAATTTTCTATAGACCACTTTAAAGTTATGCGACTTACTTTAATGTAATTACTCTTCTCAAATTTAAATAGTTTCTAACCTAAGATAAATTGGTATCATATAACATAGTCAGTGTTCATAGTAAGAGTATGATTGCATGAAGATTATATATTACTTACAAAATTATATTTATTGTCAATACTTATGTATATATAAACATTTTTTAAATTAACTTTATATAGTATAATAATATTGAAATAATTTTGTGTAAGAAAATATTTCAAAAATATGTGATATTTGCAAAATAATTCTTTTATATTAAAAAAGTAACTGACATATATAATAATTATCAATAAAACCTAAAAGAAAAAATAACGTTAATGTATTCTAAAAAAAAAATAATAATGATTAATATTGAAAAAATATTTAATATAATATTTAATATCCTTTATATATTGAAAACATAACCTATATATCATAGTTAGCAATAAAACGTAAGAAAAGGTAAAAGAAAAGGTTAATATATTCTAAAGAGAATAAGAATAATATGGTGTTGGTTAGCGACTTATGGGGGAGGAGGAAAAGCGATAGTCAGGAACCAATAAAGATGGCAATCTATTTAATTTGGCTTCCGTCCACGCGGTAATATTCCCACCGGTGCTGTCAGAGTCGAACGCACGGTGTCTGTGCAACGCGCCAAGTGGTCGAAGTAGGAGGGAGGCGGGGCGTAAAAGAGCCGGCTCGGTAAGCGTCGTTTTGTTTCGGACGTATCCGCCAACCGGGTAGCCGAACTGTTACCGAACCATTCCGAAGTTGGTCTTAGCATGCCTAGTGCCTCGAGGTACTCGACGAGAGCGCGCAGTTCGTCGGCGAGCGCGGTACCGTAAAGTACCTGATTGTTCGACGTACTTCGTGCATCATAATATATTATTATTATTATTATTATTATACTTATATCTAAATTTAATCAACTTTTATTCTATCGATACATATATCTCTATTATTATTATTTATTATTTCTTCATTGGTGTTTTATATATACGTGTTAATCGTTTACAAGATAATTACGATCGTGTTATACATAATTATTACATGTATACATTATAATTATAGATCGCGAGTGCAAATCGATTCAAGATCACGTATATGTATATATATATATATAAATGTATATACCATGATACGAAGCGTGAACAGAGGCAAGATCAATTCTACGATTTTTATCGTTAGTTTACTTTTTTATTCTTTTTCTATTTTTTTTTTTTTTACACTTGTTTTTAAATAATATTTCTTATTGTTCTGTAATTTTGTTGTTTGTTGGAAAGAGTTGATGTGTATCTTTTTCTTTTTACAATTATTTTAAAAATTATTACGGTTATTAATACGAATGTTATTAATATTTTTATTTTACAATCAACTCTTTCACAATGGATTGATTTATGTGTGAAATGTTTTTTGTTTACGATTGTTATGTTTGTCTATCACATCGAGCGAAGGTTGTAAAAAAAAAAAACAAAGAAAAAATTTCCAAAAACTACTCGAGGTGTTATAGAAATTCGTTTAGACGAAAATATTTGAATTATTAATTTTATCAATGTTTATATTAAAAAATAGGACACTTATTTTGTGTATCCTCGATCTTTTTCATTTTCTTTTTTAGATCGATGATTCATCAAACGCGCGTTTCTTAATTAATTCCACGTTAAAGTTAAATCAGATCAACATACAGGTATGCACACACACATATAAAAGATACGATAGACCTACTGGTGCGACAACAACACTTTTGAAGGTCTCTAATTCTTCTTTATGTTCTTCCTAACCCTTGATCATTTGCAAGTTTAGTGATAGAATAACAATTCATCGTATATCTTTGACCGTGTCCTAGCTTAAAAGTGATTTATCGACATTCCTACAATTCCATAATGGCGTGGGTAGCACTTTCGAAACGAGTAGATATTATCCGTTCCAAGAATTCACGGACAGGTTCTTCTCTGATCTCTTCTTTCAATATTTAGAGAAAAGAAGAAAAAAAATACACTTAGAAAAATTCTTTAAATTAGTATCGATAGAATTTCGTTAGACAAATAGGATATGTATCTATTAACGTTTTAATTCAATTAAGAAAACATTCATATAAATTCTCACAATGATTGTGTTTATGTGTAATATAAATTATTGTTTTCTTTTTTTTTTTTTTTTAATTTTCTGTAATTTAGAATAATAATAGTAATAAAATTGTTAGTAGATAATTTATTGCAAAATAAAAAATAACAAAAATAATGGTAAGATCAAATAATTCTTGTAATTTGTTTGAATAATTTATAATTATTTAGAATATTATTATATAGGTTTCTGTATTTGTTTATTAATAAGTAATATAAATTATTGTTATTTCTTTTTTAAATTTTCTTTAATTAATGCTTGTAATTTATTCAAATAATTTATAATTATTTAGAAAATTATTATATAGGTTTTCTATATAACTCGACATATTTCCTTATATCAATCCCTTGTAATTTATAGAACGAAAATATATATATATATATTTTTCCAGATAAAGAGACTCGATAAGTTTCCAAAGTTGTTTTTTTTTTTTTTTAAATGTTGTAAGTAGGCAAGAGTAAGAGGTAAGCAAGTTTTACGATCGAACATAGTGATCGATACACGTCGTAGACTCCGTTAGGAAGACAAGAAAACGTTGATACGCGTTCATCGAGACGTTTCGAAGAAAATCATTCACCTATACTAGAAAATAATTATTATTATATCGTGTTTTCTAACTACTTTATATATTCTACTTACTAACAGAGTAATCTTCTATTCTTTTTTATTTCTAACGTCGAATATATGTACATCTCTTTCTTTTTTTCTTATTCAATTTTTTATAAAAAAAAAACAAAAAAAATATTTCACAAATTTATTCATTCATCTTTGAACTCGTTAAAATTCTTTGCAAAAGCTCGTTTGCGCTTACCTGTCTGTGTTCTGTTGCTTGCTTTTTGACTTGCTTTCATCTTACCATAAGATGATCTTGACGAATACTAAAACCGTAAATTAATATTCCTTCTCTTCTCTAACACTTTTTAATCTTGCATTAAACGTTAACTGTATAAATGCTTACTCACTTGAGCTTTCAATTAAATTTTTCTTTCCTTTCTTTTTTCTTCTTCTCTTCCTTTTTCACAAAAGAAGAATAATCTTGTTAAAAGATGAAACTCACGTAGATAAATAATAGTAACAATTCTTAAAAAAAAAAAAAAAAAGATTAAAAAATTAGATTCGATTAAAAATGAAAATTCGCCAAGTGATTGTCCATACAAAAAATTGTTAAATTATTTCACGTTTATGGGGGGGGGGGGAAGAAAGAAACATAAGAATACATCTTTTTTTATACCGGTGTAATATTTTTTCAAGATTTTTTTATTCAAAATCTCTCCTACGTATCTGCGTTTCATTAAAAGTCGCGTTAAAGCTTGAAAAAAAAAGGGAAACTCTAAAACTCGACTTACTTAAATCGCGTAAAGTTTTGAAATGTGTTAATTAAATTTTTGTGTAAAGGAAATGTTTGGCCAGTTCAAAAAGAAAAAAAATTCAAAATAAAAAGAGAGAGAAACGATTTACGAGTTTTGACGATCATCGTACGATTTTTTAATAAACAAAAATTTCTCACGACAAATCTATTTCTATCTCTCTCTCTCTATTTTTATTTCTTTTTTTTTATTCAACATTTAGACATACAAAAAAAAAATCAGAAAGCAATAAGAATTATTTTTGAATAAATCATAATGAATATAAGTTGCTAATTAAAAATCTCGTTTTTTGAATACTTAAACCTTTTGAGTGGTGAATATTTTTAAATAAAATGTTTTGTAGAAACGGAATAATTTATTATTAACCCGATTCTAATAATAAATTATTTAATTTTAATTAATTAAAATAATAAATTACTGTGTATAATAATAATTTATTATTTTATATATTTATAATAATAATTACGTATATTATATATTAATATTATATAATAATATTAATATAAATTTAATAATTAAAGTTTTTCTTTCTAAATATAATTTAAAAATAATATTAACAAACACGTATATACATCGATAGACCACTCTGGTAATTTTTATCAAACGCATATATGCGTCTATAGCATTGTATGGGTTTAACGTTCACGTTTTCTCTGGTGTAACATGTAGAAATTGTATAATAAATTTCATAGTTATACGTGTTAGTTACGAAAATCATTCTATATTCTATTCTATTCGTTTTTTCTTTTTTTTTTTATTTTTCTTTTCTTTATTCTCTTTCCATTTCTGTTTCACTCCTATGCTTAGTGTTCATTTCTCTTTAGGGACCGAAAAATCTGAGTGCCACTCAAGGAAGCCAATGTCGTGCTATACCCACGACACAAAAGCGTAACGAGTTTGTAAGTTTCCGAGTTTGTCGTCCGAGGAATACGTTGGAACAAATCCTATAAATGTGTCTCTGTCTGTCTGTGTGTATGTACTTCGTACGAATGAATGTTAGTTATAACGTCATAGAAAAAGGGGATGTGAAGTAAGTTGGATTTTCAAAAGTTACGAGTATTCTTCCAGTCAGAAGTGTAGTAGTCAATTGTAAGTAACACGTTGGTGTGAAAAGAATACAAAAAGAAAAAAAAAAAGATAAAAAAAGATTAAGTTCCTTTTTTATTTTTTTTTTTTATTTTTTTTTTTTTTTTTTAATGAAATATTAATACGAATTCAAATGTTGTATTAAATCAAATGTTTTTTAAATTATTAATCAAAGTGTTTCTCATTTCGTATTTAAATGCAAGTGATGATAGCAAGTGATATAATATTTTTTTTTACATTTTATTTTTATTTTATTTTTTTTATCGTGACTTCAAATGTAATATTAAATAAAATATGTTTTAAATTATTGATTGAAGTGTTTTTCTCATTTCGTATTTAAATGCAAGTGATATAATATTTTTTTTAGATTTTATTTTTTTGATTTTTTATTGTATCGAGACTTCTACAAACGAAATAAAAATTGTTTTGTGATAGATATTTGATTTTTTTTTTTTTTTTTGCTAATATTATACTTTTTTATATTATTTTATTATATATTTTATATCTTCTTCTTCTTTTTAATATATATAAATTACTTGTCACGTTGTTTGTCCGCAATAGACTCCTAAACTACTGAACCAATTTTAATAAAATTTTGCACACTGTATGCAGTTTCATCCAACTTGAAAGATAGGATAGTTTATATCTTAATTTATAATCGCAATATTATTTTATTGCGAATTATTTGCTTATTAACAAAGAGTCATGATTATTTCTGTTAGTTCGATAAGATTCTAACAGATGGCGGTATAAGATAATTCGTTGACTTAAAGACGTGTGTATGGGACTGATTGTGAGCCACAGCAACGCGTGGCAGGGCGCACCCCTAGTATTTTATATATTTGTTTTTATATTATTTAGTAAATTTTGACAAGTATTCCTCCAAGTAATATACTAATTACTTGTAAATTGTTGTATTACTTGTAATTGTTAATTAATCATATATTTTTATCATATAACGTGTTATTATCAAAGTAATTAAACCATCATTTATCATTACTTATGATTTATACGCAACTTAATAGAATGCGTATATTGTTCTTCATAATTTTATCATCAACCTAATTTTATTCATTCATACTAATTTTTCTACAGTAATACAATAATAATAATAATAATAATTTCGTCAATTAAAAAAAAAATGAAAAAACACGAATCATATACTTAATTTATTATCTGATAAATTTTCGAATTAAAGTTGGTGATGTCTTATTTGCAAAAAAAAAAAAAATATATATATATTCCCTAATTTTCCTCGGTATTTTTTTTTTCTTTTTCTTGGATTCAAATTATCCACATAACCATTAACGATTTGAAATTAATTGTCCAGAGAGAAGAAAAAAAAATGACTTTGCAAAATTTCGTTGTTCAAACGAGTAGCTTATTTTCCTATTCCATTACTATAGTTATTTTCTTTTTCTCCCCATTTAACCACCTCTACTCATACACACTCTCACACACATTTGCAACGATCATTAACCCACAATCAGAACGGTTGGGCAATTATTTTGAGTAATGTTTCCAAACGTATGGGTGTGAAAAAGTAATCACAAGTATAGTCGTTTACATTTTAAACGTTACTAATACGATGATGATAATTCGTATCGTATATTTACGTATATTCACGTTCAAGAGTGAAATGTGAATTTGGAAAACGTAATAATCTAAAACCAAAATGAATCTTTTCATACGTAATTGTGTTGTTGGTGTATTATTATCGTCGTAGTTAAGTTTTCGTGCTTCTATTGACTCCGCGGTTATAGTATGATGGTTGTGGGTGGTGGTGATGGTAGTGGTGGTAATCGAAACAATTATTATTAACGTTTTCATACACATGTTAAAAACCTTTTCGAACCTAGTTTTTGACCTAGAAATATTTAAACAAGCAATTTTACTGATTGAATTATATTTACATATTAAATACATATTATACGTGAATGAATACACACGTGTGTATGTGTATGTGTGTTATGTATATAGAAAATGATAAAGTGAAATATTGATTTGAACTACATATTTCTTGTTTCGATATTAAATAATTATGATTTTATTCAAGTTACGATTATTTTTATTTATATTTTGCAAAATAGAAAGTATATTTATTTATAAAAACAAATTGATAATATTAATATAATATTTTATTAATAATTATAGAAAAAAGAAATAGAAAATATTTTTATATCTAAAAAATACATATTTTTAATATAATACTATATATTAATTTTTATATAAAAAAATAAAAAATAAAAGATTATAATAATATTATAATATAAAAATAAATAAAAATAAAATAATAAATAAAATTATGTATAATATTATCTAAATTTTTTAATGACAATTAAATATAAATATTTAATATATATATATATTTTTATTTAAAAAAAAATTTAATTTTTAATAAATAAAATAATACATAATTAATAAAATATAAATATTTTTGTCTGAAAAAAAATATATATATAACATTAATATAATTTTATATTAAATAATATAGAATAAAAATATAAATATTTTTATTTGTAAAAATAAATAATAAAATAAATAATAAAATAAATAAATAATAAAAATAAATTTTATAAATTATAGAAATGAAATGAATCGAACATATTAAAATAATATTTAAAAAATATATATATAATTTCTGTGTATAATAATTTAATTGAACTAGGTGTTGTATATGATATATATATATTCATGTATATAAATTTCATTTGCTGCGATTTCTATTTATAAAAAGAAATTATTTTTAGGATTTAAAGAGTTAAAGAACCATTGGCATTTCTTATAAAAGGGAATAAAAATAAAAAAAAAATCAAAGAAGAAGTGTGTAGCGGGGAGGGGTGGGGAGGGGAGGGGAGGGGGGTTAGATGAAATCAAACGTTCGTATACTTCTTCTTCGATTCAGGTCAAGTGTTAGCAGAGTGTGTCGGGATCTTAATAGCCGTCAAGAATTTAAGACTTTATACATATATATCTGAAAAGTGTAAATTAAAATGCCGATCGGAAAATGTTAAAAGATTCTTTGTGTTGTACAATTGTCTTTGTCGAATTTAATTGAAATAATCAAAATCGTATTTTTGAATTGAAATGTTTTATTTCTTTCAGTGGATTATAAACGCGTTTATCTTTGAATAATTTTAACAAATAAATGTATATTAATATAACTTTAATCCATTTTCAACGATTAAAGGTTAAAATCAAATTTTATTTCTTTTCATTAATTTATATCAATAATAAATAATGAAAATAATTTACTGAAAATTATTCGTAAAATCAATATAATCATTATTTATTTAGTTATTTTTTAAATTAAGTTGATATATGATGTACGCGTATAAATATATATTTGTCATATGATAAATTACGAATGTTTTTTTTTTTTTTTTATTTATTTCAATATTTCAATTTATATGATTAATATTTGTAATAAGTATTGTGTACTCTACATCAGAAATTGTGTGTCAGGATTATTTGATACACATTTGCACACATGTTATTTTATTATAAATACTGACCATCTGTTTATAATCGTAGGTATTGTTATATTATATCTTTTGATATTATAATAATACTGATATGTTATTGTTTCTTTTTTTTTTTTTTTGTTATATAAATCATTTCTCAATAATAATCATTTATATTACCTGCAAGTATTTTGTAACAAATATTGAATTAATTTGTACACGTAACATTTCATAGAACAGTAGTCGATTGAATACATAAAAATACATGAAAAATTCTCGTAGAACAAAGTATAAAACAGAATTTTCAATACTTTGTGTATATTTTAAACAAATTAGTTTAAAAATAATAACACTTTTCTATTAGTTAATCTAACCAGTTAATCGTGTCTTCTTAACTTCATTGTGAGTTTTGTACAGACAATCAAAATTGATGTTAATCGAAATTAACGTTTCATTCGAAACTCCTGTTTAAGCTTTTCACAAAGAATAATAATAATAATAATAATACCATTACCAAAGACCTTTTCAAAGCTTTGTACTTACAATTAGTCATTAGTATTAAAAGCGTAAAGGTGAATTTGCATATCCGAAGAATGTACTTTGTGTGAGTTGTATGTGTGTGTCTTTCTATTTCTCTTTCTCTTTAAAAAAAAAAAAAAAAAACTGGATTGCCTCGGGATATAAGAAAAAAATGTTTTCCTTTTTTTCAAAAAGAAGAAAAAAAAGAAAAAAAAAATAGAATAAAGAAATCTTAAGCATTCGTTCGCAGAAAGTAATACGTCGATATAATAAACCTGTTGAATTTTGATTTTTAAAGAGGAAGAGAGACAACAAAAAATTTGTTTTATTAAATTTTTTTAAAGGGTCAACCTCAAATGTTTTTTTTTTGTATCTATGATTTAATATTTTTTATTTAATTATTAATTAATTTTATAATTACTATTAAAGCCTATTATTTTAGCCTAATTATTTATTGTATCTTATTTTTGTAAGATTCTAAATTAGAAGAGAAA
Source organism: Polistes dominula (assembly GCF_001465965.1). The sequence continues at coordinate 527,566 of NW_015148972.1, read as the reverse complement.
TTTGAAACAATTTTTACATAAAAAAAAAAAAAAATTAATTGAAAAAATATTTCAAAATCATCACAAAGGAATATTTCTGAATTCTGCCTTTTTTTAAAATTTTATTTATTTTATTATTATTTTTTTTTTTTTTTTTTTTTTAATATTTGAGTAATTTTATTTTTAACCAGAAATATTTCTAAAGTTTAGGTACATATATAAATGTCGATATTTATGTAGAAATGGTAAAATAAAATAAAATGAAAATGGTCGAGTGTTAAAGATAGAATTCGATTAGCGAATAGATTTTAAATGTTACTAGAAAGAAATAAAATTTTTTAATTAAGTAATCAAGCTATAAAATCGAATTGAATCCCTTTTCGTAATTATCAGATAAAAATAAAATAATCGTAGTATATAAAAAAAAAAGAAAAAGAATAAATTAAACGATACTTAAAATACTCAATTCTTTTTCCTATTTTTTTTTTTCAAACGTTTAAATAACAAATTGTTCAATCTTTAAACAATTTGATCACAATTTATCTGAGAAATCTTTAAAAGTCCAAAAAAGTTTTGTATTAACATAAACAGGGACGTACTTATACGTTTTTAGACTCTAAATCCAACTTTTTTTTTATTCAATCAATTCCTTTCTCATTTTTAATCATATTGTACTGTCCACATTATTGTTATTATTGTTATTATTATTATTATTAATTGTTAGATGACTAAACTTTTCCGAAATGATTCCAGTTCGTGAATCTTTCGATAAATGCAATCCTGATTATAATAATCTGCAGGTACAATGCAGTTAAATTAATTTCAAACGTATTCCACTTATCGGCTTTGAGAATTAATTGAAAGAGTATAATAAAAAATTAAAAAAAAAAATTAAAAGATGGATATTTCATTCATTGATAAAGAGAGAATGAGTTTTGGTATCATTGAAAACGAACGACGAAATTATTTGGTAAATTTAATCGCCTGGAATTGCAAATGGATTTTCACTCTAATGTATACCGAGATTATATATATATATATATGTGTATGTATGATTGTAAGTATTTCTACAATAGTATGGATAGATGAGTTGTCGTTAAAATTTAATAGACTTTTCTTTCCAACAAAGGTGTATAAAAGAAATTATTCCGGAAATTTTGCTAAAACATTCTCATGCAAATCGAAATGAAATTTATCGCAAAAAATATATGATTAACACGTTCCATGCCAAGCCTTTTTTTATCTGACTTGTCATTTAGGCCATAAAATCATTTTGCTTTAACAAAATCAATTATTACGTGTAATTATTAATTATTGTAAATATAACGATTAAACAAACTTATGTGCTTTAATTTATACTGCATTTTGTATAATGCATCAATATTTTAATAGAAATATTTTTGTACAGAATTACATTTGTTATAAAGATATATTTTCAGTGCATTAAATAAATATGTCTAATGGTAAGTGTACTACTGGTGGTACACGTGACCTGAAGAACAAGTTTAACGTGTACCACCGGTGGTACACATGGCACTGAACGTGTTAAAGTACATACTTTATACTAAAGTATATATATATATTTTAACTATTATGTAATATTTTCTTTATTATATTATATTTTATATCTATATTATTAAATATATATTAATTTTTATATATTAATAATATAAATGATTAAAATTAATAAATACAAATTTTAATAAAATAAATAATATATAATAAATTTTATTAAAATAAATAATAATAAATTTAATAAAATAAAATAATAAAATGAATAAATATAAATGTTAATAAAATAAAATACTGAAATTAATAAATATAAAGTTTAATATAATATAAAATTATATATAATTACTTATATATATTAAAAATATCAAAATATATTATACAAATAATATAATTAAATAATAATATAATAAAGTATTAAAAATATTAAATATATTATTAGATATATATTTATAAAATATAATATATTATATATTTCTAATTTGTCCTTTTGTAATTTTTTTTTTTTTACGTTTCATTTTCCCTTAAATAATTTTTGTCTTAAACAAACGTTACCCAGTCAACTTATCGTAGTTTTTTATGAATAAAATTTTCATTTAAAACAACAGACATTAAAACTGTATTAGTATCATCACGTTTAGATTGTTTTTGTTTTGTTATTTAATCGATAAACACTTCGATAATGTTTGCATTGGGAAATGATAAAGGAAAAAAAAATGCTAACGTTTATGTTCTCTCATTTATTTTACACATCTGTATAACTTGTCTTACTCCTTTTTTTATCTTTTTGTCCTGTAACGATATTGGTCCTTAGAGAGTGAGAGAGAAAGAGAAAAAAAAAAAGATCAAGAAAAAGAAAAGGAAAGATACCCCTTCGGATATTACCAGAACGTGCCAAGGAAAGTTTTTAATATCCACCCCTTAAATTTCTTTTAACTCGTAATGATAAAAATCGTCTTGTAAAAATAATTTATTTATAGTCATCATTTCTATTTTTTTTTTATTATTACCCCTAGTATCACCTTTTATTATTATTATTGTTATTATTATTATTGTTATATGTGAAGTATATTCTATGGAAATTTTACGGGCTTTTATTTTGCTTTTTCTTTTTTCTTTTTCTTTCAAAATATTCAAACGTTCGTAAAAATAATTTATTAATAGTGATCATTTTTTTTTTTTTATTACCTCAAGTATCACCTTTTATTATTATTATTATTTTTATTACTATATTAAAATTGTATTTTACGAGTTGTATTTTTTAACATTCGATTTTACTATCGAAATTTTACGAGGTTTTATTTTTCTTTTTTTTCTTCTTCCTTTTTTTTTCTTCATTTTTTCAAAATTTTCGAAAGTTCGAAATTTAATTAGAAATTCCTTAATTAATCGAATAATCAAAATGCGACGAATTTAATCGACGAGTAGTATCTCTCATCGTACTTGTCCGCTACTTGACCGACAATTTCCATTAATCGGTTGAATACGTGTTTCCATGTGCGTACGTACATATGTATATATATGTATATGTGTGTGTGTGTGTGTGTGTATAGGTGCGTTGATACGTTTTGTTAAACTGCTTTTGAAACGTTATGGGTGAACTTCACGTACGTCAGTTGCACACGTCATTCGCACTCGTTTAATAAATATTTCCCAAACATTTGTAATATTAAACAATAAAATATAAAAAAATATATATAGATTATAATATAGTATTGAACTATACATTTTTTTTTTTACAAGTTAATAACAATTTTTTCACATTTTTTTTTTAATTATATTTAACATTTGTTTCTTATTTAACGATTACGAAGGAAACAAAATTAATTAAAAAATTAATTAATTATTAATAAAATTAATAAAATGATGATAAGGTCAATAAATAATTAATTAATAACATTAGCAAAATTAATTAATTAGGTTCAATTAATTAGCAAAATTTATAAAAACAATTTTTCTACAAAGGGGTAGGAGTAAGAAAAAATACAATAATCGATTTGTAATATTTCTCATAACGAGATTATTTTTTTGTATTTAAGATTAAACAATTTGTAACAATTGTTACTAGCAAAAGATTGAAAAAAAAAATAATTGTAAGTAAGAAAAAAAGAAAATTCAAGAAAATTCCTTTTGTGATATTATAATAATAACTAAAATATCAGAAAACTTTGTAAACCAAGGAAAACTTTAATCCCAATTCTTATAACAAAAACTTTATAGTTAAAAATAGTGAATATTAATTCAACGTCTTTCATTTTCATCGATTCCTTGTAGTTTCTTTTTGAAAGGTTCGTTAAAGTGACTATGCAACACAACTTTACAATATCAATGTTACAATATCAACGTTACTCGATTCTCATGGAAAATGAAGAAAAGAAAAAGTTAAATACCATGAAAAATCATTATAAAAGAGTATTCTTGAACTACCATCATAAATAACAAGAGTAACAAATACATACACAAATACACACACATACATACATATTATATATCGTTGCTTTGATATTAAATTATTCATAACTCTAATTTTAATGTTAATAAAATTGTCTGTCTTTTTATAAACATAAATAATATAAATACCAACAAAATTATTATGAAATATCTGAGAATTAGTCAAAACAAAAATTATTAATAATCTCAAGATTTGTATGCATAATAGATTCATATATAAATTTATATTTTTTATTTAAAAATTCAGTCCAACGTTGTTGGTTTCCAATGAACTTCGAAAATACTGAAATTGTTTTTATTTTGTATAATTTTTGGTAACTTAAAATATAGGATAGTTTTTTTTTGCGATTATTTTGTAATTTTTCATTGCTAATTTAAAGTTTTGTTATTTAGAGGTTATCTAAGTCTCTAAGTATTCTAAATTTTCAGTAGATGGCGTTGTATCACAATTCAATTATTTGGATATATTCACGTCGTACATTTTTTTTGAGAGTTTAAGTGTGGCATAAACTAACCTCACTTTTTTTATTATAATTTACTAAATAGTTTAGAATTATATGAAATTAACATTTTAAATATATATATTTAAATTTTCTATTTAATATATACACATAAAAATTTATATGTATATACACACGCGTACATATATTAAAAATGTTCTTAAAACAGAACAACTTAGGATTTTTATCGAAATTATTTTTATTTAGTATTGCTAATTTAAAAGTTTGTTATTTATAGGTTGTCTAAGTCTCTAAGTACTCTAAATTTTCAATAGATGGCGTTATATCAAAATTTAATTATTTGGATATATTCACGTCATTGTTTTTTTCAGAGTTTACATATAACAAAACTAACCTTACTTTTTATATTATTTCGAGTACAATTATTTTATGTATTCCATTCTAATTTTAATATTATTTCGTGTAATGTTATAATTTCCTAAAAGTTTACAATTACATTAAATAAACAATTTATAACAAATTATATATATTTAAATTTTCTATCCAATATATACACATAAAAATTCATATAGATATACACACGTGTACATATATTTAAATGTTCTTATAACAGAACAACTTAAAAGAGAACATATATAAAACTATATAGATATATATATATACACACGTATACACATACATATATAGATTTTCTATATTTCTCTCTTATTCGACACGCAGTAACGCGATAATTTCCTTTTCGATTCACTCACAGTGGTGTTCACTCGAAGTACTCGAGTCCTAGTTTCGAATTCCAATAACAGTATTTCTATTCCGCAAACGATCATGGAAAGTTGTCGGCGGGGGAGTAAAGCGATTATTACCAACCGAAGGTTCGTTTCACCTGCTATCGTCGTCTGTCTCACTTTTATATCGTGAAAAGCTCACTCAACCAACTACATTCTCTCTCTCTCTCTCTCTCTCTCTCTCACTCTTTATTCTCCACCCCCGACACATATATACACACACGTCACATAGGTAGAAAAATCTCGGAGCTTCAGGAATAGAAAGAAAGGAAGAAAAATGAGAACGTTTCGTTTCTCACAAAGAGTAAAAGAGAGAAGAAAAATAAAAGGGTGCGGTAGGAAGTAGTGGAGGGGGATGGGGGTGGTTGAGTTGGGTTGGACTGGGGTAAAAAAAACATTGAAAAAGAAAGAGAGAGAGAGAGAGAGGAATAAAAGAGAAGGATAGAAAGACGAGAATCTAACTCTTCAAAATTCCATTTTATTCGTTCACGGTTTACTCGGATATGTTCGGGACAGTCGGGTTAACGTTTTGAACATCGTGAAAAGCCGATCGGCATTGCGCTCAAAAACAATGGACCGCGGAAAGCTCCAGGCTGTAAAGTGGTTGTGTTGAGATAGAAAGAGAAAGAGAATAAGGGGATGGGTACTACTGAAATAGGATGTGTGTAGATGTGTGTGGATGCATATATGTATTAGTGGTAAAGTGAGAAAGGTTTGAACGCACGTTCGCGTGCATTAATTCACGAATTAATTCACACACGTCGTCCTATGCGTTTCTCTCTTCTCCCTACACATCATTTCGATGAATAACCATATCGTTATATATAATACCCATATTCACTCTCATATGTGTATGTATGCGTGTGTGTGTATAGTATTCATTTATGTGTTCATTTAGTAACAGGAATTTAACCGGCTCGTACAATAACAAAAGACACCAAACACTCTATTGATATTTCTCTAACAATTAAAATATATTTAATAATAATTATTACAATGATTTCAATCGATAATTTAAACAAAATCATTTCGTTCATAATATTATTAATAATTGATATATAAAGATTTGAAAAAGAGAAAAAGTTATGACCACGTATTTTCAAATAAAATGAATTTGTTTGATTTTAATATTTAATTTTATTATTATATATATATATATATATATATATATATATATTGTATTATATTATTTATTTTATTATATTATATTTTAGTAGTTTATATTATATTATATTTATAAATAAATTTATATATAGTATATTATATATTATATTATATTAAATAAATAATTTAATATATTTTAAATATATTTTATTATTTAATATTTAATATTTATATTTATATATTTTAATATAATATAATATAATTTAATATAATAAATATTAAAAATATTAATATTTAAAAAAAAAATATATATATATATTATATATATAATTATTTATTGTATTAAATATTTAATTTGAAGTATAAAACATAAAATATAAAAAAAATAGATAATTATCTTTTTAATTGAATTATTAATATAAATTTAGGTTTAAATGTTAGAAAATAATTTAAATTGTGATTGTGTAAAGATTTTGTAATAGACCTTGTAATAGTGCACGCAATTACGTAGCTAATTAAGAAAAATAAATAATAATTAAAACGGGAGATGTTTCATAAAATTATCATAGTGAAAATCGCATGTTTACGCATACTATTATACACATATTACTTTTATCTCTTTCTCTCTCTATCTTTCTATTTCTTTTGCATATTTATGTAAACTTAAACCTCGAGAGAAATTCGTGCAACTTTATCTAATTTATAATAATTCACGTATCTTTCTTCCTCTATCTTTATCTATCTATCTCTCTCTCTGTCTCTCTCTCTCTCTCTCTCTCTCTCTCTTACTCTTTTTCTATCTATCTGTCTCTCTCTTACTCTTTTCCTCATTTACCTCACAACGTTACTAGTTTACCTCGTTATAATTCGCTTTGCCCCAGATGGTTTTGTAAATGGCACGAACCCCTTAGTGGGGGTGGGAGGTTCGTGGGGAAAAGCTTTTCGTAAAACGAGAAAGCAAATATTCCAACACCAAATCGAATTTTCTTCCTTTTCTCTTTCTCTGTGTGTGTGTCTCTCTCTCTCTCTTGTAACAATCATTCCGAAATACGCACTGAAAATCGAATGGGAAAGAGAAGAACCACCCTGTATGGTGCCACAAGTTTCTATTAGCAACTAGATAGGAAATTAGAATATAGGATGAGTTAGATAAAGAGACACACAATATTCTGTCTCTTTCTATCCTTTTCTCTTTCTATCCTTTTCTCTTTCTTTTTGGTCTCTTTGTAAAACGTATGAATGGAAATAAGCTTATTTACTGCAACACTGGTTAAACTATTGTTACATGTGTTTAATATTCCTCTCAAGATTCTTCAACAATTGTTTATATACAATACATAATTTTGTATATCTATTCTTTCTGTCTTCTCTTTCTATCTCTCTCTCTCTCTCTCGCTCTGTTTTAGAAATTTCAATATTAAAATAATTCAATGATTTTCACTTTGATAATCATGAAGGATTGATTTAAAAAGAAAATACTCGTGCAGCAATGAAAAGTTGTAGTAAAGTAATTATAAATAATAATAATAATATTTAAAGTTCTTAATAATTCTAAGGTTTGATGTGTGTGAAACGTGTTTTATATTAATAAATAGAAAATATTAATAAGTTAAATAGTTGAAAAATAATTCTTTCTTTTTTTTAATTTTATTTCAAATTATTAAAAGTTCCTTAGAATTTGTATCCATTGAATATATTTTTATATTTTTGCATTTTATATATTACTAATAATTTCAATTCAAAATAGAACAGGTTTTGCTTACAATAAATCTAACATTGCATTATAATATTATATTAAAAAAAAATTGAAGAAAAAAAAAAATGGTAAGATCTACAATTTTAGATTTTCCACAAAAAAGTATGTATATATATAATATATATATATTTGATATTTTGGTAAATAAAACTTAATTTCATTTTAAAAAAATAGAAGATCCATATAATTTGTATCCATCAAATAAATTTTTATACTTTTCTATCTTAAATATAATAAACATAATAAACATAATTAAACATAATAAAACATAATTTCAATTCCAAATGGTTCACATTTTGCTGACATAAATCTTACATTATATAAAAAAAAAATAAAAAAAATAGTTACATAGTTGACAAATAATTCTTTCTTATTTTATTTCATTTCAAACAATAAAAGATCCTTAGATTTTATCCACGAAATATATTTTGTAATACTTTTATATCTTAAACATTAATAATTCCAATTCCAAATAGTTCACATTTTACTTACAATAAATCTTCAGTTCCAAATGGAACACGTTTTGTTTACAATAAATCTTACATTACATTACATAAAAAAAAAAAAAAAAATAATGATAAGATTCTCATTTTTAGATTTTCCAACAAAAAAGTATACATTTGATGTTTTGGTAAAGAAAAATAGTTTAAACACTTTTAAAGTCACAATGGAAGTGAATGCGTTTAGTCGTGGCATCATTGATAACATGAGGTCTGAAGAGGGCACACCAATACACAATACAACACAACCGTTCATACACATACATACACACACAAACACACATTTTAAAACGATATCAACATCGAACCCTTTTTGTTCAAGATTTATGTTCCTTAACTTTTCTCCTCGCGACAAGACACGCTGTCGTTTTTCTTATCTTTTGCCGAAGGAAACCGGACGAGAAGGTTCATTGCTGACGTAACTAAGTTGCTAAAGGTGATACTTCGTCTTGTGTTATCATATTTTCTTTTTTTTTTTTTTTATTCTTCTTCTTCTTCTTCTTCTTCTTCCTTATTTTTATTTTTCTTTTGGTTTTGTTTTTTTTTCCCTTCGTTATAAAAATTTAGAAAAAAAAGTCTTCGTTACATTTTCAAACGCAAGTGTCACAATTTCTTTCTTTTTTATATTTGTCTTATTTCTATTTTTTTTTTTTTTTTTTTACGATAAAACTTAACCAATCGTAAAGTTTGAAACATCAAACTTTTTTATCGTGAAAGAAGAAAATTGTTTCTAATACAGAAAATATAAAATAGTGCACAGGATTTGTTGATTCAATGCAATTAGTTTACAAACATATGCACTTGCATGTATATCATTGTATGTGTGTGTGTGTGTGTTGTGTGTTGTGTGTTTGTGTATTTGGTGTTTGTCTTTTGTGTATTTAATTCTTTCTATCTCTATCTATATTTCTCTCTCACTTACTCACTCACTCTTATTTCCTGTTTTTCTCTCGTTTTTCCTTTTCTTTTATCTCTTTCCCTTTAATGGTTGAACTTGTACAGGAAAAATGCAGTTAGGATTTTAACGTAGTACATATGTAGCTAAAGTAGGTAATTTCTTACATATGTAGACGTCGTAAGATACGAGTGAACGTCATTTACGCGTGTACCGTATGTCGGCCGATGCAACGGTAAGATTATCAAGAGTAGGGGGAGTAAAAAAGAATAAAAGATAAAAGAAAGATAGAAAAAGTATGAAACAGAGAGAAAAAAAAAAAGAAAGAAAATTAATCGTCGAGTTAATATGAAAATTTGATTAATTTCTCATTTTTTTAATTTAATTTTAATATTAATTTTAATAATAATTAATTAATATTTAATTTAATATAATTAATTTAATAATTAATATTATTAATAATAATATATGTTAATTATTTTATTTGTAATTGAATTGTAGAAATTTATATTTAATATTTTTTAATATTTAATTTTATATTATTTTTTATTATATTAATTTAATAATTAATTTTACAATTAATATTATTAATATTAATATTAAAATAATATAATTATATAATTACATATAATTAATATAAATATTAATATTAATATTAATATATTAATTCTTTTATTTGTAATTGAATTTAAAAAATTTATATTATTTATATTACTATTAATATTAATTTAATAATAAATAATTAATATTTAATTTAATAATTTATCTTAATTTTAATATTAATATAATTAATATATATATAATTTATATATAAATATTAATATTAATGTATTTAATTTTTTATTTTTATTTTTAATTGAATTTTAGAAATTCTCATTAAATATTCTCTTTAATTATATTTTTCTTTTTCTTTTCATTTTTTTCTTTTTTTTCTCTAAACTCGTAACTCGTTACACGACTTCAGTGAAATATCATTTTGACAAATTTCTCATCGTAATTTTCTCTTAAGAATAAAGAAAATAAAAGAGAAAGTAAGGGAGGAGAGGTGAAGATTAATGAAAAGCTTCATAGAAATATATTTTATCTGGAATAACACGCAATAAGTATTAGTACGAGTTCGCGAACATTCTCTTACAATTAATACAACTGAAATTCTTCTATTTATTCGAATCTTTTGCTATCGTGATAACAACTTCAGTTTATCCTCACCGAAGGACTCCAAAAATAAAATGAAAAAAATTTCTCGTCTAAAGTAAATATAATAATTAATCAAAATTGTTAGAAAGAAAGACAAATTATTATTTATTTTTCTTTTTTTCTTTTAAATCATTTGTAAAATTCTCTAATTCATCTGTATATGTTTGTGTGTGCATGTGTGCTTTAATATTAATTGATTTTATTTATGAACAAGGAAAAGAAGGAATAAAAAAAAAAAAAAGAGAAGAAGATATAGATATTAATCGTTTTACACTTCGTATTTTATATAAGAATCATTATTTTTAATTTTGTAATATACGTCGTTGTCACTCGTCACGTGATTAAATAATTATTCGTAATAACAGGAAACGTAAGAAAACAAATAGGCGATAATTTTTCTTCGAACGAATTATAAAAATGATAAAAATGTATTCTACTTTTGTTAATTTTAATTGACTTTTATTTCACAATCAAAATTAATCGTTCTCGTATTATTTTAATCACAAATACACACATACACATATTGTATTATAAATAATATAACTTTGACAATATATATATATTTATATTTTTCTAGATAATAAAAGAAGAAATTGAATATAAAAAAAAAAAAATAGTTAAAGATTGAAACGTTTTAATTTCATAAAAATAATACACTCATAATTTCAAAATAGAATTCAATGTTGTATCTAAAGTAGTATCGAAAAACAATAAAAATAAAAACAAAAATAAGAATAAAAATAAGAATAAAAAGAATAAGAAGAAGAAATTACAAATAATGTTACTATATAAAAAGAAAAAAAAATTAAATACCAAAAAAAAAAATAAAGAATTGAAACGTTTTAATGTCATAGAAACAATAACAGCTCGTTATTTTAAAGTAGAAATACAAAATTGAATCTAATTCGATCAAAATTGTATCGAAGCAAAAATAAAAATAAGATTAAAAAGAAAAGGAAGAAGAAATTACAAATAATTGTACTATATAAAAAAGAAAAAAAGGAATTAAGTAAATATAAAAAAAGGAAATAAAGAATTGAAACGTTTTAATGTCATAGAAATAATAACAGCTCGTTATTTCAAATATTAATAAATATATAATAATGAATAATAAAAAATCAAATAATATTGTAACTAAAGTAGTATCGAAGAAAAGTAATTTTACTGTATAAAAAAAATGAAATTAATTAAAAAAAAAAAAAAAAAATAAAGAATTGAAACGTTTTCATTTTATAAAAACAATACATTCATAATTACAAAGTAGGAATACAAAATTGAATCTAATTCGATCAAAATTGTATCGAAGCAAAAATAAAAATAAAAATAAGAATAAAAATAATAAGAAAAAGAAATTATGAATAATTTTTCTAAAGAAAAAAAAAACAAAAAGAAATTAAACATTTAAAAAAAAAAATAAAGAATTGAAATGTTTTAATTTTATAGAAACAATACATTCATAATTTCTAAGTAGGAATCCAAAATTGTATCGAAGCAAAAATAAAAATAAGAATAAAAATAAGAAAAAGAAATTATGAATAATTTTTCTAAAGAAAAAAAAAACCAAAAAGAAATTAAACATTTAAAAAAAAAAAAAAAACAAGAAATAAAGAATTGAAACGTTTTAATTTCATAGAAACAATACAACACTGATAATTTCAAAGTAGAATCTAAAAATTGTATTTAAAGTACTATCGAAGAAAAAATCAACATAAAAATAACAATAAGAATAATAACTAAGAACAAATTACTAGTAATAATACGGTAAAAGTTGATTTACATTGGAAAAGACAGGATCAAGAAATGATATATAACTACTTTTCTTTTCGTTTGACTGAAACACGCGGCATCTTTGGTTATTCAAAGTAACAAATCATTATCTTCCTCTATCTTTCTCTTTCTCTCTTATATTCTTCAAGTGGTCGTTAAAAAATCCTACTCGTCAGACGACGTATCTTCTTCTTCTTTTTCTTTTTCTTATATTTTATTTTCTTTTTTCTTATTTTTCTTCTTCTTCTTCTTCTTCTTCTTTTGATTTTGATCTCTCTGTCTCTTTCTCGTTGATTACACCGATGTAACATGCAACAAGAAGTGTACACTATGAGATGCTGCAATAAAAGAAAGAAAGAAAAAAAGAAATAGATATGAAAGAAGAGGAAGGAATGAAAAAGGGGGGAGGAGGGTTGAGGAGGGGTAAGGGGGGGAAAGAAAGGGGTAAACACAAGGCGTCATATATACATACTTAAGTGCACAAAATCTCTCTCGTTTTACACACAAAGGCTTTCGCCCCCATACCATTGTCTCTTTTTTTTATTTTTATTTTTTTTTGCGTTTCAACAACTTTTAAATAATCCCCTGCTTCATTTGTGACACTTTGTAATGTCTTGAAAAAAAAAAAAAAAGAAAAAAAAACTAACAACATTTGTGTAACGTAAAAAAGTAAATTTAAATAATGGGGGATTATTAAGTTAAGGACAATGTAAATTGCATTGTTTCTTTATTTTATTTTTTTTTTTCGTGATAAAAATTCAATTGTGTTCGTAAAGTTAAATAAATGAACAAAAATTATTGGATATAAAAAAGAGATTTTTATTTATAATTAAAAAAAAAAAAAAAATGTGCGTTACGCGTATTTTTTCTTTTGCCCACGTTTTTTTTTTCTCAATGCATTACTTGATTGGTTGTTCATCAACTTTTCGAATGTAAAATAGAAATAAAACAAGAAAATAACCAATTTTAGATTGTTTATCGATCGATCGAGTTTACTTTGAATTTTGTTCATAGTAAAGTGAAAAAAAAAGAAAAAAAAACTTTTCAACACTCACAACGTTTTTATACTTATTCAGAAAATTAATAAAAGTTTAACTGCAAAATATGAAAGTCAATATTTTGTCAAAGTCACCAACATATATTTCATTTATATTGAATTTCTTTCTTTTTGTTTGTTTTTTTGTTTGTTTATTTGTTTAGTATTTAAAATATCTATTTTTGTATTTTCTATTAGTTTATCGATGAAAAATATTCGCATTTGATTGCAAAAAAAAAAAAAAAAGGAAATCGTTTCGACGAAGTTATTTAAAATTGGGTCAAAAGTTTTTAGCTGATTTTAAAAATCTATTACTTTTTCTTTTTTTATTTTTTTTATTTTTTATACTTCGACCCTTATTCAACCTTATTTTCTTTTTTTTTTCTTTTTTTTACATAGAAAAAAAGTTTCCACGTTGGTACTTTTTCGATTTGGATCTATAAAAAAAAAAAAGAAAAAAAGGTAAAGCAAAAGAAATTAGACTAAAAAGTTTCGAGGAAAAGGGAAGTAATTGATTTTGAAAACTACGGGTCTAATATGTAAGAAACTTTAATCCCCAGTTTTCTATATTTCTCATCATCACAATTTTTATTTTTCATATATGTATTAGTTTCTTTTTTTTTAATCCAATAAAACAAAGTTCAATCTTATCTTATCACAGGAAATGTCCGATAATAATTCGGTAAAGAAATATATTTGAAAATGATAACACAAATATATGACACGTGTTGCAGTATTAAATCAGATATTTCAATGACATGTTTACCCTGTTTTTATTATTATTATGATTATTATTATTTTATTGATTGAACTCTACAATTAAAAAAAAAAAAACCTTTGTAAACATTGTATCTTCCTTTTTCAAACATAATAATAATAATAATAAAGAAATATATTTGAAAAAGATAACACATGTATATGATACGTGTTGCAATGTAACATTAAATCAGATATTACAATGAAATGTTCACCCTATGTTTATTATTATTATTATTATTATTTTATTAATTGAACTCTTAGGTTTTAAAAAATACCTTTGCAAACGTTGTATCTTTCTTTAAAAAAAAAACAAAATAATAATAATAAAGAAATATATTTGGAAAAGTTAACACATATATGTAACACGTGTTGCAGTATAATCATAAATCAGATGTTTCAATGAAGTATTCACCCTACTTTTATTATTATTATTATTATTTTATTGATTGAATTCTAAAGTTTAAAAAAAAATATTCTTGTAAACGTTGTATCTTCCTTTTTCAAACATAATAATAATAATAAAGGAATATATTTGAAAATGATAACACAAATATATAACACGCGTTGCAATGTAATATTAAATCACATATTTCAATAATATGTTCACCTTATTATTTTTATTATTATTATTATTTTATTGATTGAACTTTAAGGTTTGAAAAAAAATATTCTTGTAAACGTTGTATCTTCCATTTTCAAACATATTCGAGTATAAATGCTATGATCTCTTTTATATACGTAAATAACACAGAGATATTATTGAGATATTCATGAGAATCGAATAGAAAAGTGTTATGGTACTATACTAACCGATTCTACTACTTTGCTGTCAACATCTGGGTCGAGTTAGATTCAAAAGCTTTCGTTCAAAGATGTGTTACTTTTAAAAAAGCTTCGAATCTTCAAAGATTTATCAGATAGCTCTCTTTTTCCTTTGCATTTAACACGAATTCAACTTTGAGTTTAATTCAACGTGTAAATCTCTACTTATTCATTCGTTTTGAGCATTGCCATGATATTGTTGATACATCATTGTGCATTATCATATAAAAGATTTATCTGCAATGATAACATTTATGTTAAAATTGTGAATTGTAAAAATAGTTAAATAGTATTACGATAAAGTCTTAGGTTCTATTAGCTTTTTAATATTTATTTGTGTATAATTTTTGTCCTTTGATATTTCAAGTATTGATTTGTTATCTTTTTTATGATAATTTAGAACTTTTGAAATCTTGAAACATTTATATACAATATTTATATAATTTATATTTTATTCTTCTATCTTTTTCTCTCTGTTTTTTTTTTTTTTCACGAATAAACATTTTTTATTTTTATTTTATTATTATGCACTAAAATCTCTGGAAACAAAATTCAACTTAGAAAATATATTATAATATAATATTTTTAATATTTACAAATAATTATATATATATATATATATATATAAATTTAATAATATATAATATTATTAATAATTATTTATTTATATTTATTAATTATTATTATTATTATGTATTATTAAATTTATAAAATAATTATTAATATTATATTTTATAATTGCAATTATTTAATATTTTATAATTATATTTATTAAATAATTATTTTACAAATATTATTTATAAATTTAATAATATATAATATTATTATATGAAGTTTTTCAAATATGTGCATGTATATAATATGCGTGTGAAAAATAATTTAAAAAAAACAAACCAACACGAAAACGTAAAAAAATATTTCTTTTTTTTTCTTTTTCCTTTTTATTTTTATTTTTGGTGGTGGTAATAGTGTTGGTAGAAAGGATAAAGGATGTAATAAGAAAAACATGTTAGGGTAGGCAAGTGCTAGTGCAACGTCTATCTGTTTTGACACTTGTAATGCAATTACTTTGACCTGTCTTTCTCTTATCCTGTAGTTTCCTTTACTTCTTCTTCTTCTTCTTCTTCTTCTTCCTTCGTTTTCTTTTTCTTCTTCTTCTTTAACGTACTCACGTTTGTCTTTGCAACGGCTCTTTACCGTGTGTCAGATGTCAAAAGATAAAAAGAGTAAGAAATAAAGTAAAGAAAGAGTGAGTGAGTAAAAATGAAACAAAACGAAACTAAACGAAAGACAAGAATAATCCGAAAAACGTAAGGAACATTTTCTTTCAACCCCCCACCCCCACATCCACCCCTTTCTCTCTCTCTCTCTCTCTCTCTCTCTTATCAACTCATACGAGTTTTCTTTTTCTCCTTTAATGAAAAAAAAAGCACACACACACAAATCCACAAAAGACAAAAAAGAGGTAGGGGTGAGGGATAAATTAACAAAGATAGAAAAAGAGAGAAAAAAAAAAGAAAAAAAAGCTTTCTCATTTATTGACCATCCCCGTTGTATTTTTCGCCCCCGATTTGTCGTCCCATTACATCGCGAGAAATGAGATCGAGTAAGAAATAAGAAAGAGTCATTTTAACTGTGAGAATTAGGGATAGGGTATTGGAAAGAAGAAGAAGAACAAAAAAAAAGAGAGAAAAAATAAGTAAATTTTATTCTCGAGATAGAAAAAGGATCTTAGAAATTTATTTTAGAAATGAATTTCGGTATTACGCCATTTCTTTTTTTTTTATTTCTCTCATTTAAAAAACGCTTACGAAATTGAAATCGTAAGATGTGCAAATGAAATTATTTATTTGATTTATATTTTATCATTTATATTTATTTGAAAATTATCTAAAGAAATGACTGAACAAATTTTTTATAGTTAATTGAAACAAATTATAATTGAATAAATAAAATAATTGAATACAAGTTTTTTTATTTAAAAATTCGATAAATTCATTTCAAATAAAAGTTTGAAGAACTTTATAGAAAAAAGGTATAATTGATTAATTTTTTTTTTTTTTGATTGAGAATTCGAAACAAAATATTCCAAATAAAAGTTTGAAGAACTTTATAGAAAAAAAATATAATTGAAAGTAATTATTTTTATTAATTAAGAATTCGAAAAAAAAAACATTTCAAATAAAACAAGCTTCAATTTGAATAGCAAATAACAGTGTAAATGTAAAAAAAAATAAACAAAGCAAACGACGTGTATTAAAAAAAGTTCCACGTTTTAAAATTTAAAATGAATCATAGGAGACATTATATCAATCGAAAAAACAATTATTATTATTATTATTATTTGTTTTTGTTTTTTTTTTTTTTTTTATGAAAAATTAAGAAGAAAATACTTTTGCATTTTATGCAAAACTAAATCTTATCATAGTAGGATAAATCTGGCAAAAAGGATTGAAGTTGTTCCACGTTTTCGCGTTAAAATGCCTGCGAAATTGGTTGTACAAGTCTCAAAAGATAGACAGAGATAGAGAGATTTAGATTTTAGAGAGAGTGAGAGAGAGAGAGAGAGAGAGAGAGATGGAAATAAAGCTCATAAGTAAAGTTACGTTTCTCGAGGCAAGGACAAGCTGTAGATATTAGGGTCTGATGGCAAACACCGTGTAAGGGTTGGTACTATTGCTATGGTTACTTAAAAGCAGTTAACTTCTTGGTGATATTCTCGAACTAGCAGATACATGCATATACATATACATACATATATATATCGAACTTATTATAGTAGTCAAAAGGTTACATTTGCTAAGATAGAAATTCACTATAATTGGAATAACCATATCTTTCGGGATTAAATTTTGTTTACTTATCATCGTATTTCTTTTTTCTTATTTTATTTTTTATATCATTGATAAAATTATCAACATTTATTGCAATTAAAATTATGTGTGTGTGTGTGTGTGTGTGTAATAATTATTTACGAAGATTGTAAGATCTTAGCAGATTAAATTTTTTGTTTAAAAAGAAATATATTACCATAGAGAATAATTTTCCTCTTTAAAGAGGATTAATAATTCTTGAATCAATAGAAACGTGGAAATGGTTGAGAACCTAAGTTCATTATGTGACATTATACAAACACAATCCCCTATTTCCTACCCACCAATGTAGATATTTGTAATTRAAAGAAAGAAAGATACGATTTAATTATTTGTATCGAAGATTTGAACAATATCTCATGTCAAAAAGAATCACTGAGTTTTCTGTATATAGATTATCTTATCTGCTGAATTAATTTTCACAACAGTACAGTGTTCATGCAACTAAAAAAAACAAAAAAAAAACATTTCAATTACATTTATCTATAAAAAGAAAAGAAAATCTCTTTTGTACAAATTAACTTCATTTCTCACATTTATAAAAACCAGGTATAGTAATTTATTTTTTAATTGATTATTTTTTTTTTAAATTAAATAAACCAACATATATATATATATATATATATATATATATATATAGATAGAATAAAAACGTTTGTATAGAAGAGAGAAGGTAAAAAAAGAGTGGTGAAGAAAAATTCGATGGGAAATTGCCAGCCTGTTGCAGTATCTGTTGCTCGATCACTATTACAGAAAACCATTCTACCTACCTTTATATATACACTTATACGTTCCCATATATACACACACAAAAACACACATGTACTTATATTCCCATATATTTAAAATTATTATATATATTATATATTAATTATATATTATTATATGTATAAAATTATATAAATATAATTATAATATTCTTCATATTAATAAATATTTATATATTAATATAAAAATTATTTAATTTCATTTAATTTTATTTAATTAATAATTAATTTAACCTAATTCAATTATTTAATTTATTAATATAAATATAAATATTTATTAGCATAAAAAATATTATATTAATATTAATAATAAATTAATATAAAATATAAAAATATATATATTAATTTAATATTAAATTAATGTAAAATATGTAAAATGAAAAATTAATTAAATTAATTTTAAAATTTTTAATTTTCAAAATATAATTTTATATTATATTAATATTTATATAATTATTATAATTTATTATATATAAATATGGTAATATAAATATTATATATATATAAAATTAAATTAAATATATATATATAAACTTCACTATAGTTTTGGTTCACAATAGTTATAGCAAAGTTGAGCCTGTAGCAATATCAAAGGCAAAGCTCATGGAATCTAGAATGTTTTGGATTAACGCTAGAGCCCACAATTACGTCGGCTTTTACCGATCACAACCTGTACAGCTTCAGGGCAATGCGCTTCATCTATCTACAGCTTTTCTTCCTCTCTCTAACTCACTCATTCATTCCCTTAGTCACTCACTTTATCCAGTAGTAGCATATGCGGAATTAGTCGAGCTAGTAATTCGGCTAATAGCAGGACTCTCTCTATTATAGCCAACCAAACTAGCTTCTATTTCCTTCTAACTCACTCATTCACTTACTCACAGATCACCCCACACATAGCCTTCTTACACACATCAATCACACACATAAAGACGCGTATATATACACGCTTTCTTATATTCCTTCTAACTCACTCATTCACTTCCACACAGATCATCACCCTACACATAGTTCTCCATACACGAACGCATATACATAGAGACACGTATACATACATGCTTTTTTATACTCGTACAATTCACAAGCATCAGGGATCGACAGAGGTAAATTATCATCACTAGAATGTTCTTCATCTTCTTCCTTCAACCACCTAACGGCTCAAAATATTAAAGCAATGAAAAAAGATTCTCGGTTATCATCAGACCATATTTATCCCCCGTTATACGGGGCTAGGGGTACTTAACTTTAATTCCGTTAAATGCCCATATCTATACTTAACCATCACCTATCTAGCCTGAGTCTTAACGTTTACGAGGGGATATACTCGATAAAGTAAATAAAAGCAAGGTAAAACGGGGTAGTGGTGGGGAAATACGGGGGGGTTGTATTATTCCTTAGCATGCTTTTATAAACATGAGTTTGGATGAAAAAATGTAATACTCAAACCTTTTTGGGTTCTACAAGGATATTATATCTTAACGTTCTTTTTTTATTACGAGTTTATTATCTTTTGTTTCTTTTTTTTTTTTTTTATTAGAAAAATGGGGAGGAAAGCTCGTAAAACCTTCGCTCGGTGTCATTTGTGCATGTGTGTGTGTGTGTGTCTTCTTTTTTTTATTTTTGTCTTAGTATGCATCTAACAGGATGAAAAATATTTAAATTTAAATACCTTAAAGATCTTCGTTGTTTATATTTTTAGGAGGTGGTAGGGGGATGGGGAACGGGGGATAAATTTGTAATGCAAAGTTACATGATTTGAATAGCTAGTAATGGTGTTGATAAGATATAGTTATCTTTGTAACTAATAGTATTAAAATAAATTTTTATTATATATATATATATATATATATAGTATATATTTAGTATTATATATATATTATATAATGTAATACTAAATAATAATAAAAAATATTTAGTATTATATATATTGTATAATATAATACTAAATTACTATTTATGTAGTATTTATTCTATATTATTATTATATCATATATAATACTATACTAAATAATATATATTTATTATATAATATAATATATATAATATAATATATAAAATAATTATATTATATATATTACAATATATTATACACCAAATATATATAGTATAGTATTATATACATATATATAGTATATAATATATTATAAAATATAATATTATAATAATATATATAATATTATTATTATAATAAATAAAAAATTATTATAATACTATTATATAATAATTTAGAATAATTTTTGTTTTATTGTATTATTATATTTTTTTTTTTCTATTAATTATCATAAACAAACGTAGATATTATTAAAGTATTTCAATTTGAATGTTACATCCTGTATACAACAAAAATGTGATAANTATATAGTATAGTATTATATACATATATATAGTATATAATATATTATAAAATATAATATTATAATAATATATATAATATTATTATTATAATAAATAAAAAATTATTATAATACTATTATATAATAATTTAGAATAATTTTTGTTTTATTGTATTATTATATTTTTTTTTTTTTTTTGACAAGATATTAATTATATAATAAATTATTTTTTAAAATATTTTAATCTGAACATATACATTTAGTTTTTTTTTTCTATTAATTATCATAAACAAACGTAGATATTATTAAAGTATTTCAATTTGAATGTTACATCCTGTATACAACAAAAATGTGATAAATACTTGCATATACTACTTGGTAGTAGTAGTAATACTTCATTGGAAGGTCAACAACATTTTCTTATTTTTTTAAAGGGCCATTAATATAAAACGCATATATATATATAGTATATCGTATAGTATCGTATAATACACATGAATAAACTATAAAAAAAGAAGAAGAATAGGAAGAAGAAGTTGATAACTGTTCTGAGTTTGAAAACACAAGACCAGATAAGGAAGAAGAAAAAGAAGAAGAAAAAGAAAAAAGAAGAGGAGTAGGAGGAATAGAAAAAGAGGAAATAGTAGAAGGGGGGAGACATTTGTGAATAAATTAAATATCGCCTAATTGCGTCTAAATTGGCGCATAAGCGATAAACAAAATAATAGCAACGATATCGGAAATAAAGAACAAAGATAAGAGGAAAATTGATATTTCCTCAAAGAACTTATTAGTAAGTTCTTCAACGGGAGACGGACAGAGAACAACCATGTTGGCTTGCGTATATCCTGCGGAAAACTTCAAAACCAAGACGGTTACTGTTAAATTACGTCATGGAAGATCAAGGAGAAAGCCGAAACTGTTGTCTGTTAAGGAGAAACTTCCGGATTGCAAGGAACCCGATGCCAATGAGAATGCTCGCTTCGAGAATGAGGTAAGAACCTTACGAGTATGTGTGTGTATGTATGGATGTATGTATTTATGTATGTATATGTGTATGCTAAGAAAAGGGTAGAAGGGCCTTAAGGGGGACACACGATCCACAAAGCGAATACAATTTATTTACTTGTGTGTATCTGTGTATATGTGTATGTAAAAGGTATGTACGAATATATAATTATGTATATTATATATATATTTATGTATTCGTACAATTATGTATATTTTATATATATATATATATTTTTTCTTTGTATGTGAAATGATCTTTTTGACAAAACCAAACCCACCCTTTTCTTCTTCCTACTCCCAATACACCATTTAACGCTCAAAGTTTCAACCTATTTAACTTACTTGCAAAAAGAAGGAAATACTATCTCTTTCTCTTTCTGTATGTGTGTGTGTGTGTGTATGTCTCTTTGTTAAAATAATAAGATACAAAAGGAGACTACTCATTATTATAATCTCATAATCGCGTCTTATTCTCATAATTATGTGGACTCGTGAAATGAAGTAAAGAATAAAATGATGATGCCAGAATTATATCTTCTCTACTAAGACATAACCTACCGTAAAAAACTATATCAAAGGGATAATTCTCTCTTAGGTGTTAATAAAAGAGGATAATTAAGAATTTATAAAACTATATATATATATATATAGTTTCTAGTGGAAGAAGAAATTTGAAACGACGACTTAATAAAAAGAAACTGTGTCTCTTTACTCTCATCAAAGTACTATCTAATATTCTTTTTATTATACTTTTAATTCCTACTTTCTTATTTTTTCTTTAGTCTTCTCTTAGAATTGGATCCTTTCTTTTGTGTAACTTGGACCTTGGTCTGTCTATCTGTCTGTCTGTCTATCTGTCTGTCTGTCTATCTGTCTGTCTTTGAATCGAGTTGGTCTCTCAAAACGCATACAAACATACATACTTATACAAAGATGCTTCCTCCCCTTCTTTTTCTTCTACCACCTTTGAGAATTTATTTGACTAGGATAAAAGATCGATTAAATAAGAAAAAGAAGGAAAAATCCTTTTGTCGTATTTTCTCTCTCTTTCTCTCTGTCGACGTTTTATCGTAGCATTCTCACGAACAAAAGCAGTGACGAGAAATTTTCTTAATCGTCACAGTGAAATTGCCAAGACGACATCTTTACGTCTTATCGTTCAAAAGAAAAGTATACTCTTATGTTTCTAAATGGTAATATATATATATATATATATGTATATAAATTGTTTCATTGTATTATTTTATGTGTCATGTGTATCATATGTGAAATATTATTTAAAATGTTCAGAGAGTCGGTGTCAATTCATATTATGAAAGTGTACAAATAAAAATTAAATTAATTGTATATTGATATTTATACTAAACAAATAGAACTATTTTTACAACAATTGTTTTTTGTTTTTTTTTTTCAAATTATTTTATAATAATTAATAAAATAAATTATACTATTTTAACTTATTACTTAATAAAACTTATACTTATTAAATTATTAAAACTTATTACTAATTTAAATAAAATAGTAAGAATTTGTAATATTTTTATATTTCAATCTAAAGTTGCAATTATTAAAAAAAAAAAAAATAATTTGAAAAAACGTCCCAAAAAAGGCCATTGGTGGATAATGGGTTAAGAAAATAATTGGAATTTTTTGAAATGAAATTTTTTCAAATTAAATTTTATTTGTTTTATTTTTATCTCACAGAACAAAACTATAGATATATATGCAAACAATTTGTAGGATAAATTTACATAGAATATTTTCTAATAAACAATAAAAAATAAAATAACAATTTTTAGAATGAAATTAAAGATAAAAAATAATGAACCTTTTTTTTTTGTAGCAAGATAAAACTATTTGTTACATTTATCGTGATAACCTAATTTCGTTAACGATCGAGCAGATGTAATAACTATAATCAGATCTAATAAGTGTTGGAAATACAGGTAGTGATGATCAGTTACATCCAGAGTGAGAATACCTATGCATACATCGATCTTCTCATCACGATATTAGATTATTCTTTAGGTCAAACATAAGTAACCTAATCAAAATCTAATAGCATACTATGAAATACAATGGTGTCTATTAATAACACCTGGTTCTTTTAATTGAAATCTTTCTTTAATTACAGCTCATATATTTTTTCATATTATTTCATCATTTTAAAATAAAATTTTATATAATTAATTGAATATAATTTAGAAAAAAAATATATATGACATACTTTATTAAGAGAAGTTTTTCTAATTGAATTCATTTCATTTCAACTCGTTAAACAAAGTTAGCGATGTTATCAAAAATTGTATAAAATCCTATGATTTTATTTTTTTGTTGAAAAATAAAAATTCTGCAATATAAACCCCATCAATTTGATATTCCTCGCAAACGATCATAAAAAAGAAATGTTAAACGATCTACCACTTTCTGTCTGGCAATTTACGTAAAAGGATTGCTGCTTTTTGTCTTCCTACAAGAATCCACCATGAATAAATTGCATAGAGAAATGAAGTTATCGTTCAATAATTTCATACCAACTGATAATAAACCAACCCCCTTTTTTCTATCTCTATTTCATCTACCATTTCTTATCATTATCATTATTTGTATCGAAATAATATTACATTTCAATTCGATATTATTTTAATCGTACTTAAGAACTGAAACAAACAAACAAACAAAATTAAAACCAATATGATAATTCGTAGAAATTTCTCTGAACATTTAATTAATACCATTGAAACTATTTTTAATAATAAATCCCAATGGACGATATATAACAAGAGAAACAAAACTTCCTCAACGTAAAATTTCGAGTATGTATATTTCGAATTAACGTTTATGAAAGTTCTAACACACACGTGTATGCCTCTAGCCAAACGTTTTGATGTACAACCAACCAGTACAATTGTTTTAACAACCTAATCATCACATAACTTACTTTCTACCGAGAGATATTTTCTTTATAAATATTCCTATATATTAATTATATTTGAATGAATTTACCAATGAACTATAATAATCACTCTATTAATTTAATTAAATAAAATTACAAATTGATGAAAAAACAAAAAGAAAAATATTATGTATCGTCGTTATGTCAAATTTAATTAGAAACATGAGAAATCTTTCTCTCATATTCGTACAAAGGTCATATCATTATAGATCTCCAATTGTAAAACTCACACACACACACGCACTGTCGTCATCTACTGTTAGGTGTGGGTGTAGGTGTGGATAGCCCTATGTAAACCGATACCTTGTATAAGAAGGGATCAGTTACCTTAACCGGAACGGACGTACGTCACCGTATGCGTCCGGTTGTGTATAGTGAACGTGAATAGAGAGAAAGAGAAAGAGAAAGATAAAGGGAGTGAGAAAGAGAGATACTACTATTAACCGTAACATAGAACTACGTTTGAATATTCACATAGAACACACACCACACACACCCCCACAATGAAAGGGATGCAGCAATACGTTTCCTAAATATAGGACGTTTGTGCTTTAGACCGTGCAAATGTTACCATTCAGTATGAGAGATGAACAGGCTACTTACGAGATGATGCTCTTTAACGTAAGCCATATTGACGCAATCCAACTTTGTAATCCGATATAAATTAATTTATCGATGAAATAATTCTATTGTACTTCGACGTATAAATGGTGAAAGAGAGAGAGAGAGAGAGAATGAAAGATATTTTTGGAATTGAAAATAAACGTAAAAGTTAATCTTTTTGTTCGATACAAAATCAATAAGTTACATGATTTTATTGAAACTTCAAATTCATTTTTAATTGATAACAATTAACCCTTTGCACTTGTTTACGATCAGAGTAAACCTTACAGTCCATTTTTGGCCCTTTAAGCATTATCTTTAAGTATATGTGAAAAGAAATATCTTATCACACATCATAAATAAGCAGATAGAGTAACAAAAGACTTGAAATCAGCCGGGCGCCGTATGAGCGCCAATCGAGTTGCCACTTAAATCTGCCAAAAAGGTTAATAATTTCAAAGTAAATTTTACAAAAAAAAAAAAGAAAAAAACTATTATACAGTTTCGAAGTAAAGTTTCAATACTTCGATTATTAACACTTTGTTGACCGGTCTCGAGTTAATTCGTGTTTCTGTGGCCGAACGTTGCTGATCGGTCAACTCGTGATGCGCTTTTTTTCGCATCGCGCTATTTAATAGAAAAACACAGTGAAAATAAATATTACAATAGTAACAGATTTTGTTATACTATTGTTATAGGCTGTTTATCGTACGAAGAAGAAATAATTTGAAGTCTAATTTTTAATGAAAATTGTAGGTTAGTGATTTTTGAATGAACGTAGTAATAGTAATAGAGTGTATCAAAGACTCATTCTAATGTATTTTTACGATGAAAGAAAATCCCCTTTTTCTTATTCTAAAAGTTTCAATAAAGTTTCCTTCTTTCACTGTTACGAGAAAATCTTGGCCAATTTTATTCGATAGTTCGATAGTAGACATTTTAGAACGAGTGCATTCGAATCGAAATTTACATTTACGACTATTCTCACACAGATTTACACATCTTACGTTTCATATCTAAACGTGTGCAAGAAAAAAAAATGTTCTCCAAAAAAAAAAAAAAAAAGAAAAAAAAACAAGAAAGAGAAAGTTGTTCAAAGTTCTTTCAAAGTTTTCAAAAGTAAACTCTATTTTCTACTATTTTAAATAAAGTTTTTAAAAGAATAGACGAATAACAACGAGATCAGCTTGTTGATCACAAATGTGATTTGTTAAGTGTCATGATAACAAAAAAAAAAAGACAATAAAATATAAAGAAGTTATTGGAACCACCCCCGAACTCGCTCGTTCTCTGACGCAAACCTAAATACAAACATAAGTAATAATTTGAAGTCCAGTTGTATATATCAAGAAACGATTAAAATAATTTATCGTTTCAATTGTAGTAGATAACTGCGATTGAAATGAAAATGTCTGCCGGGTAGAAAGCAAGCTCGTTAGGAAGGACGCGTAACGAGCGTATCTCCATCGAGCTGACATCCTTGATAGAATTCCGGGCATTAATTTCCTGAACGCGCATCTTCGTGTATATGTACGTTTATATACTTGTATATGTGTGTGTGTGTGTGTGCATAAGAGTGTATGCAACACCCCGTTTAAGAGAAGTTACTTGGAGAGTTTCTAGGAAATAATAATAATAATCGATGGACACATCGAGAATATTGTGAGCAAAGTTAGGTAGTAAGTAAATAAATGGAGTGTGTGAGTAAATGAATGAGTGACTGAGTTAATAAGTAAATAAATAAAGAAATGAATTTCTTTTCGAATTTTCATAATTTGGAATTAAAAGTAAATTTTTTCAAATTAAATGAATAAATCAAAAAATTCATTTCTTTACAAGTTATAATAATTTGAAATTAAAAATAAATATTTGATATACGAAGTGAGTAAGTAAATGAATTTCTTCTAAAATCCCATGACGATTTGAAATTAAATAAATTAATTTAATAATTAAATTTAATTTATATAAGAAATTATTAAATTTATTATTAAAAATTAATTAAGTAAATTAAAATCACTTATAATATATATTTTCAGTTTATTGAATAAATATATCTAGTTAAGTGTACCACCGATGGGATACGTGGCCTGATGATCAAGTTTAACGTGTACCACCGATGATACACTTGACACGGAACGTGTTTAAGGTACTCGCAAAGTGATCGTAGAACGTTTATCGTTCAAGGCACCACCTTTCATGGCAACCAACCACCAACCAACCAACCGAACGATTGACCCTTCAAGGACCAAACCACCCTTGGATCATCATAGGTTTCGACTCCGACCCTCTTTCCTTTCTATTTCTCTTCTTCTTCTTCTTTTACTTTTTTTTTTTATTCTTTTTCCTTCCCACCCTATGAGACCATTTTTCTTTCTATCTCCCCCTCTTTGAAATGGTCGATCCTTTTTAAACCACGATTTGGGGTTAGATCCTTAAACCCATTCTGGTTTCTCGTCAGATTTCGAAATAATTAACTGTCAGTCGAATAAAGATTCAAAAAAAAAAAAAAACAGGAATAAAAAGAAAGAGAAAAGGAAAACCCCGTTTAATTTACGACCAAGGGTGTGTGTTGGGTTGGGGTAAGGGGGTTGGTAAGAAGAAAAGAAAGATTTAAAAGATTAAACGAATAAAAGTAGAACAATTTTTAAAACGAAAGTTCGAAGTTTAAAGAAAAATCAGAATGAAATAAAGTATCTTATAATTCTCATATTTTGTAATTGTATTAATAAAAATCTTATATTTTAAATACCATAACAATAAGTATACTTAAATTGGTTGTATCAAAAAAAAAAAAAAATACAATTATTAACCATGTTGTTCCAGATTTAATACCAATTTCATTGTCCATTTTTACCTTTTTCATATAAGTTAATATATTTGTTTACACTTAACACTTTAATGGCCGCACGTTTACGCAGTAAAACATCGCCAGGGGCTGGTAATATTTTTCGAAGAATTAATTTGCAAAAAACTTGATTAAATTCACGAAAAAATTAACATAAAACGAAAAAACAACAATAAATTTAATTTTATATAATTTTAAATATACAATTTAACAACAAACTTAATTTTATATCATTTTATAAAAATTTTAATATATAATTTTTAATATTATAATATATAAATTAAATATTATATTAATATATATAAATAAAGTTATATAAATAAATACCAGCCAATAACAGTTATTTCGATTATCACACACAGATGTTACGCGAGCGGCCATTAAAGTGTGTTTTAAGTCTAATTGAAATGTAATTTGAAACAATAAACGAAAATGAAACAAATGATATCACGATTTTATTTTCATATTGATAAATAAATAGATAGGCAATTAATTATTATTTTTGTTTTTAATTAATAAACCTTTGATTATTTATTTGTTTCAGTTACCAGTGGGCGGGGGTGGTGCTGTGCTGGTGCTCAGCGAGCTTGAAAGCATGGCGGCCAGGCAACAACGGGAAATCGCTCAACAGAGGCGTCTCCTTGAACAAAAGGAGGCCCGTCTAGCCGTGCTTCGAGGCGCACAGGTAATCATAATTAAAACTAATAATAAATAAAAATAATAATTAGATATTAATCGTGATTAAATATCGTTTCGTTCTTAAACGATTCCTTCTTACATTATTTTCAACAACTATGTCACTTCTTCCTCTTCATTCTCCTCCTCCTCTTCTTCTTCTTCTTCCTTCTCATCTTCTTCTTCCTTTTCATCTTCATTATTCTTCTCAGGAAATCATTCGGGAAATTGTTAGAATAGAGAAGAAACGTTCTATATTCTGCGATAAGTAAGATCTCTTCCGTTTGTCAACGAGTTCATTAACTTTCTTTTTCTTTTTTTTTCTCTTTTTATTTTGCAATTTATTTTTGAAAAGTAAAATCTTTATTTAAAAATTCTTTTTTTAACATACATAACGAAAATAATGAATATTTTACAAATATTTTAATAGATGAGATTTATCATAACAAAATGTATATAAATCAAATCATAATTTTTATATTACATATAAAAAAAAATAATATATAAAATTTTCACATTAATTTATATATTTTTTATATTATTATATTATTATATAATAATTATTTTTAAAATTATATATTAATATATTAATTATTATATTATATAATTATATAATATTATATTATAATAATT
>NW_015148972.1:461713-473092 GCF_001465965.1 Polistes dominula | reverse complement strand
AAAAAAAAAAAAAAAAATTTTTTTAAATTGCAGAGTAGAAGGTCCCCTTATGCAACACATTATTTTAAACTAAATAAATTCAATGTAATTTTCACGATATTGAAAATACAATAGGCATTTGCTTTTTAGCAACCTAAAAGTGTCAACTATCAAACTTCAAAAGAAAAAAAATTCTAACATTAACAAAAGAATAACAAAAACAAGCATAACTTTAGCTATTGGTGTAAGCCGAAATAATTTTCTTGCCAACCCAATAT
Organism: Polistes dominula; assembly: GCF_001465965.1. The sequence goes on along the minus strand of NW_015148972.1, from coordinate 472,835 downwards.
GTAAGGTTTATATATGAATAAATTAATTAATAACCCCTTATATTAATTAATTATATTTATATATAATAATTAATGAAATATACCCCTTGTGTGTGGTATGATTTTATTACTATTATTATTATGAAATAATAAAAAAAAAAGGGAATTTTGGTGAAATCGACTAATTCGATTAGTTCACCTGTAACCTTTCGATACGTTTCTTTTAACGAGTAATTCGATTCAAGTCAATTCAAAAGAATCTTTCTCGTTTGTAAAAGGATAAAACAAAATACAAAAACACTCTCTTTCGATTAAAGAAGAAATAAAGAAATGAAAAGAAAAGTAAGATCGATCAAGGAATTTCAAGATTCATTAGATTCGCCTAACTCTCATTCTTTATCTCTCTCTCTCTCTCTATCTCTCTCTCTTTCTCTTTCTCTTTCTCTTTCTCTCTTTTTTTTTATTTCTCTCTTTTGTGACAAAAGATTCGTTGTGGTAAGAAAGACGACGCAAATCACGATTCTACGTGAGACACAGGATACAAACCGCGGATGCGGAAGAAATGAAAACGATAAAAGGAAAGAAAACAAGACTCAATGAATAAAAACGAATAAGAGAGAGATAGAAAGAGAGAGAAAGAGTATGTGATTTCTCAACGTGTTGCACATATACATATATATATATATATATATATAGGTATTGCATCTTGAAGCATAATGCGAAGGCGTGCGGTTGAACGAACGAATCGTTTTCAAAGGAGAGAGACACAAGAATTGTGGTTTTTAAAAAGATACAAATGATCGTTATTTTAACGTCGAACTACCAAATGAACGTAATTTTCTTCTATATCCCATTTAAAATAATAATAATAATAATAATAATAATAATAATAATAATAATAAAATTAAAAAGACAGTGTATATCGATACGATACCATTTATATCGTTGTTGTAAATCAATTTATAGTTTCTATATTTTTACCTCCCTATTTTCACGATATAATAATCATAATAATAATAATAATAATGAGAGATGGATAAAGTGGAGAATATTAGGAGAAATGAAAAAAAAAAAGAGGATAATAAAAATAGATAAAGAAACAATGAAAAAAAAAAAAAGATAAAAAATATAAAATGTTTATGAAAGGGAGCGTGAAACAATAGGAATGATGAAAGGATTTTCGAGGTAGATTTGAAAAAATGAATGATAAGAGATATCAAAAGTCCGTTCACATTTCAATGTAAATTTTCATTACGAATAAATAAAATTCGAATAATAAAAACACATTATTTGACGAGAATTTGTATAATTTATTAAAATTCGAATAATTTTCAATGGAACAATTAAGAAATATTTCTTATCGAGAATATTTTTTTTTTCTCAATCATTATCATTCCAATTTTGTTTACATTATTTTTTTTTTTTTTCATCTTTTTAATTCCTAATATTTTATTTTGTTCAAATTAAACTCAAATAAGTGTACAATAATTTGAATAAAGTTGTAATATAAATGAAATAACATTTGATTATTGTTATTAAATCGTTTGTAAAGTATGAAACAAAAAGTGAAGAGGAAAAAAAAAAAGGGAAATTGTTTGAAAAATTTGAGATCAACAGAATTTTATAATTGGAATAAATTTTGTGTATCATTCTTTAGCTCGTATTTAACGTCAAAAATTAATCCCCGATACATAACTTGTCTTTTCATTTTTTTTTCTATTACATTTTTCTTTCTCGTAATACTAATCGATTTTTCTTCTTGAAAAGAACAAAAGAAAAAAAAAGAATATCGTTGAATTCTTTCCACGTTGTCGACTTTGTGAATTCGATTCGCACGATGGAAAAGCTTAGCTTAGCTGAGCTTGCGAAAGAAGCTCGACCGACCAAAGCGTTTTAAGAGAAAGAGCCTTTTCGTAGGATGAGGTTGGTTGGTGGTTCTTCTGATGCGAAAAGAAAAACGACTTTTTCAAGAGAGAGTGAGAAAAAGAGAGAGAGAAACAAAAAATAATAAACGATAAAAATATAATCTTCCTTTTCCATTATTTTAAATATTTATCTCACAAATGTATGCTAACAATAAGATGAAAAATTGATGTTCAAATGTATAAACACTTATGTAATATTTTACGTAAAGTTAATTTCAGAAATATTCGTATTCAACTCTCACCCCTTGCTGTTATTAATTTAAAACAATAAATATTTTCTTTCAAAAATATATTTTCAATTCGATAGATGTTACAATTAATTTGGTATCTTGATATTTAATAAATTTCATTCAAATCGTCATCTTTTTTATTCGTCAAAAAATTCGCTAATTTATTGAATGATGTAACAAAAAGAAATCAAACAAAAAAAGAAAATAAATAAATAAATTTAATTAAACAAATTAATGGAAACTCTATTTCGAGTAATTTTTTTTTTATTACTTTATAAATAAATTCTTAAATTTGTTAAATAAATTTGTTAAATAATTTATCGCGAATATTGTTAATTTGTTAAATAAATTTATCGTAATTAATGAAAACTATTTCGAGTAATGTGATTAAGATTTATAAATAAATCTTAAAATTTGTTAAATAAATTTGTTTAATAATTTATCGCAAATATTGTTAATTTGTTAAATAAATTTAATTTCAAAAAAATTCATTGAAACTATTTCGAATAATAACAAACTAATATGTGATTATTTTATAAATAAATCTGAAATTTGTTAAATAAATGCACCGAATTAATTGGTACACATAACAGAGATGATTCTGTGTATTCCTGTATTCAAAGACGTTAAGTAATTCGAATACGAACGAAAGTAATGATCGTTTAAGAAAAAAAAGAAAAAGAAAAGGTGCACCGAATTAATTACTACATCTGATATAAAAGTTCTTTGTTTTCTTTATCTCTATCTCATTCTTATCTGTTTTTTTTTTTCTGTACTATTCAAAGCCCCTTGATAATAATTTCAACTGAGAGATTTCATAAAGCTGTATCTTTCATTCTATCTCTCTTTTTTTTATTCTCATCTCTTTCTTTTTACTAGAAGAAGAAGAAGAAGAAGACGAATAAGTAGAAATAAAGTTGATAAAAAAAAGAAAAGGTGGGATTCGCTACTTTGCTACTCAAAGCTCCGTCGTTTTCTTCTGAGATAGAAGAAGAATCTTCGTTCATTCGTTCGTTCATTCGTTCGTTCGTTCGTTCGTTCGTTCGTTCGTTCGTTCGGAAGGTTGGATCATGTCTTATTAGACTTTTCATTTCCATTCGGTGAGAAAAAGACGTTCGAAAAGTATCTAGAAGATACGTCGTTCCCTTTTTACAGCTATACATCCCTTGTTACGGCTATTCCACTGATTTGCACTAAAGCAGAATATCGAATATCTTCCTTTTGATATGACTTTATCTTATATTATATTTATATATATAAGGATTATATATAAATATATTTTTTTAAGTATTAATTAATTACTTTATTCAAATATATGTTAAATAATTATTAATTATTTTATTTAAAATACTAATTAAAATATATCTTGAAAATACTGAATAGATAAATATCAGTCATATTTATGATATTTGTTTAATATTTATAAAAAAGAAAAATTAATTAACTATGTGCATGTATGCGTTCTAAGAAAACTATCAGTGTGTATAGTGATTAAATAATTAATAAAGATATTTCATGGAAAATAATATAGAAATATTATTTATAGATCTAATAATAAACATTACAATAGCAAGGTCAAAAGTAAGTTCTCTGATCATTTGATTGAATAAATATAATTATTAAATAAAATAATAATTGAAGTAAGAAACAATAAATTAATTCTATTCACAGTTAGTCAGCATTGGTTCTATTAAAATAAAAAATAAAAAAAAAAACGGAAAAAAATTAATTTAACAAGAAAATTGTGTTGAATAAATATATTAAAATTATTAAATAAAAAAACATAATAATTGGAACAAGAAATAATAAAATTATATTCACAATACTCAGCCGCCCTACATTCTGTTCTACTAAATTAAAAAAGAAAAAAGAAAACAAAACAAAAAGAAAAAGCAAGAAAATGAATAGACTAGGGGTGAAATGATTTTCGAGACAAACCGTCGTCGTCGTTGTCGTCATCGTTGTCGTCGTCGCATTTCCTTTAAAGCAAGACTTTTACGGTCAAACCTTAGTCATGAGTTGGCAAAAGCACAAAACCAATGTAAGATCGTTGACCTACTCTCTCACTCGAAGTAACTCGAAGGTAGAGAAATAGTATATAATAAGATAGAGATAGAGATAGAGAGAGAGAGAGAGAGAGAAATAGAAGGAATAAGAGAGAAGGATAGAATGAAATTTATGCGTAAGAGCTTTTGGCACGTACCTTGATGGTGCTGAGCTTTTCGAATACACGTGTCAGGGCTTATTCAACAGTTTCCTTCGAATTTGCCACACGTGTGCTCTCACTTTTCTCGCATACCACGAAAACCCGCGCTATCTTTCAAAAAGTAACTTCATTTTTATCATCCTCGGCACTATCGGCACTTCCACATCAATCCTTTCTCATTCGAAAAAGAAGAACATTTGATTGAAGAATTTTCTATTTTGTACGGTGTGTCCTTGATCTAAAAAGAAAATGAATCATTTCATTAATACCATACGTATGTACAAAAAATTAATAAATTCAAATCCTTGATAAAAACTATCGATCGAAATGTAACATAATTGAATACTAAAAAAAAAAAAATGAGAATAAGATTATCTAACAAAATAATGTTCCGTCTTAGTAATATGTCCTTGATCTAAAAAGAGATAAATGATTTGATTGGTATGTAAAATGGAAACATTCCAATTGTTAACAACTCAATGATCTGATGATATTTACGATCGTCTAATTTGTCAAATTAATCTCTTAAAACTCGACATTATAAATTCTATTTGGTTGGTCCTTAAAAATACGTTTGGTTGATCAAGATAGATAAATTTGAAAATATATGTAGTTAAGTGAAGATGAAAAGTGAATTTATCGAGGTGACATCGTTTTCCATTAAATCTGAGGTTTCAATGCGGGCCACTGGATTACGTTAATACAATAGATCGTGAAATAAGGCCGAGAGAACACCGTATTGTATATTTTGTTCAATCTAACGCGTGTTCACAAAGAAAGAAAAGAAAAAGAAAAATAAAGAAAGGTGCAAAAGTGAAAGACTTCAATTCCGGAATTATAAAATAATAAGAAAAAGAAGTAAAAAGATAGGAAGGAAGACAAAAGGACGATCGAGGAGGAAATGAAATCAACTTTGATTCGGAAGAACAACGGAACAAAGAATTCCGTTGTTTCACTGATAATTATTATTATTTTTTTTTTTCCTATTCTTTTAATTATATCCACGGTACTCCAGTAATTTGTATTTTACCAACTGCAACAATTTATCCATCTTGTTAAAAAAATTTGTATAATTTGAAATACACTTGCGTATTTTCTAAAAATACGAACGTCGATTTAAAATGTAAAAAAAAAAAAAAGAAAAGATTTGAAATGATCATTTTCTTACATTTTATTTTACAGCATCGGACCTGGATTGTATAAGAGCTCTGTTCAATGAAAAGGAAAAAGAGCTTTCCCTGGCGGTGGCGAAGGTCGAAGAGCTGACGCGACAATTGGAAGAATTAAGGGGTCGTCAGAACGGTGGTGGTACCGGAACGGGGGTTGGTGGTGGAGGTGGGGTCGCCGGTACCGGACCTGGTGGTATCGCTGCGGGACACTTGTCGACACCAGCCAGTGCTGAACTCGAAAAACTTAGAAGGGAACTCATGGTGAGTTGTTTTTATCTCAATTTCTTTAACGTTGTAAATCGTAGTTATACATTCAACATTTTGTCCCTCTTACCCCAGTATCGCAACAAGATGAACGAGCAACAAAATCAAGTAGTATCACAACAGAGATTAGCACTGGCTCAGAGACAAGCAGAAATGGCGTCTATCGATGCAAGGATAGCGCAACTTCAGGGTCGATTGCAACGTAAAAGAGCATTGAATCAACGATTAAGCCAACAACTTGGTTCGACGAATCGTACGAACGCAACTACGAACACCGTTTTCACGGAAACTAAACTCGATTTTAATGCCGGTAATAAAGCGAGACCTACGGGTAACATTGCAGCGATCGAACCTTACTCGCACATACCTAACGACAATGATTTCAATCTTAATAAAAATGATCCGAAGTATCAGACGTTACCGTACAACACCAAGTTTACCGTGAATTTCAAAGCCGTCGAAGATGACGTTAATAAAAATAAGATACAACACAGCGCGAGTGCCTCACAACTCGGACAGAGGACTGCCTTTCAACAATTCGGTCATCAAATCGCCCACAGCCAGTCGCAGTCACACATACAAGGTAAGTTTTGTTATATTTATTTTTCAATATTCGCCAATATCCTATATCCTCATACATACACACACATATACGTCTCACCCTACGTTTACCTATGATTTTACAGGTCAGTCTCAACCCCTTGGATCGAATCAACAGCAACAACAGCAGCATAATCAAAATCTTGGTAACCAGACTGCCAATTTGCAGGGAAACTGCAACAACAATACCAACATGACCGGCAACAACAACAATAATCACAATAACAATAATAATAATAATAACAATAATAATAGCAATAACAATCTCATCGGCTCGACACACAATAATTTCACGCAGGAGAATTTGTCACAGAACTTTAGGATTCATGCTCATAACCAACAATCACAGTTGCAACAACAACAACAACAACAGGCACAGCACGGTAATACTCAAACGAAGCAATACAATTCAACGAGTTCCTCGAGTTCTAGTTTAGGCTCAGCACCGTCCATCACTCAGGCCCATAATCATCGAAATCTACAGACACATCAAAAACCGGTGTCGAGCGTGGCACCAAGTTTTCCTGTTAAATCTTTAATTTATCAAACGTCCTCGACTAAGATCAATCCTGTGATGCCGCAGACCCTCAGTCTGATAGGTCGAGCCCACTCGACGACCCAAAACTTTGTGGGTTTGAGTGGGTCAAACAACAACAGTCAGCAACAGGCGAATCAAACGGGGCAAGGAAACGTCAGTTCCACTCAAGAGTCTAATTACGCGTCGAGGCACAATTACGGAAGCAATCAACAGCAGCCACAGCAGCAGCAACAACAACAACAACAACAACAACAACAACAACAACAACATGGTACTGGTCAGACGAACACTCACGTATCTTCTTCAACGATTTATCAAACCCAAAATTCACCGAATCTCGTGGCAAGCGTACATGCCACTCCAAGTGTAACAACTCTAAATAGTAATACGAATGTTCAACGATACAATCAAAACCAAAACGAATCTCAGAATGATAATAAAAATAAATTCGAGCCAACGAAAGTACAGGATAAATTCGAACACGTCTTGCCATCTAAACACGAACAGCAGCAGCAACAACAACAACAACAACAAATCAGATACGATGGAAATCTCTTTAAATACGATAGTCAACAAATGAAATACGATCAACCATCAAAGATGTACGAGCAAGGTATTAAACACGATCAGAAACACGAGAATGGGCAATCGAAACACGAGCAACACCATAATGCCAAATACGATTCCGGTCAATCCTCGCAGCAATACAAACACGATCAACACGAGAATCGAAATTCGGTTAAATACGAGCAACACGGTGGTAATACATCTTTCAAGCACGAGATAACGAACAATTCTCAACAATTCAAGCAAGAGCAAACTAAATACGAATCGGGACAAAATAAATTCGAATCGACGTCTTCGAAATACGAACAAAGCACGACGATCAAGCACGATCACAACGTCAAGTTTGAACCACCTAGCAAGCTATCGGAAAAGCCATTCGAGTTTGAAAGGTTAAAGAACGAAAACGAGAGAAAGAATTTGAATGAATTGAGAACAGAGGACAAGATTAAGCCTGCGCTACCCCCAAAACCGAGCAAACCCAATCCACCTCCTAGGCTGACTCATCATGACAAAATCGATGTAACTTCGGATGGACTCAACGATTGTAAAACGGCGGTTGTTGTTAGCATTGGTTCCAGGTACATTTTTACATATATTTCTACATACTTTCTTTTTATACTTTCTTATATATTATAATCATCATTATTATTATTACAACGTTGCATACATTATACGTAAAAAAAAAATGAAAGTAGGAAAGAGAATGAAAAGGAATTCAACTTATCCAGCTAGGAGAAAAAGAGGGGAAACAATTACATGGGGTGGGTTAATTATAAATGTTAATTAGTCCACGATCGATTTGGCGAGAGTGAATCGAGTGTGAGGCCTGTCTCGAATAATAGACACCGAAATAGAACGACGAATGTACTGAAGAGACAACATACGTGCGCTTAGTTCCCGCGAGGTCTCTGATTGATAAAGGCGTAGGATACCAAAGTGGTCTCGGTGATACTTTAAACATTTTTTTATATTCTTTGCAACATTTCGTTTCTTTTTTTTTTTTTCAAAGAATATTTTCTCATTGTTTCAATATCGAATAAAAACGACGAGTAGAGGTATAGGTACTTTAATCGAGTGGGTCGTGCAAACTTTACCTTAACGAGTATTGTTCACTCGAAAGACAATCGCGAAACACTTGTAGCAAATACCGACTTAAATTTGCTAACTAAAATAAAAGTTAAATTGTAAAGAATCATTGAATGCAATGGTATTATAAAACTCTTTAAACATTGTAAAGTGTTGATTTCTTGTTTTATTGTTTTTTTTTTTTTTTTGGTATCTATTAATATTATTTAATAATTTTCAGAACCGAGAAAGAAGAAGATATACCACCTATTCCTACGTCGGAACCACCGGAATCACCAACGGACTCTCAACTCAGTAATCATCAAATTATTAAGGCACGTCCGTTGACGTTGAAGAAGGCACCAATTTCGGAACAACCTAAGTTGCGATATGCTAAATCGAATGTTCACGTGTCGATAAATCGACGCATTGAAATGCCCCCGGCTTTTCTTTTCCCGGAAACTGAAATACCAGCGGACCTCATGCAACCTGAACAGCAACAACAACAGCAACAACAGCAACAACAACAACAGCAACAACAACAGCAACAACAGCAACAACAACAACAACAGCAACAGCAACAACAACAGCAACAACAACAGCAACCGCAACCGCAACAGCAACAACAACAACAATCTCAGCAAATAATCGACACGACGGACAGTAATTGTAAGAAAAATAATACGATTATCGGCGAGGATGTAATTGGAAACGAAAAATTAGAAGAGTCGGATATCATTGATGCTTTGAATATAATCAACATCGAGGATAAACCTAAATTAAAAAGTGACACGGAACGTAGATTAGAATTAGATATAGATGGTAAGACGTCCGAAGTAATGAGAAGGAAAAAAGGTAATCTGAAGTCCAGCACGGGGAAAGCTAATCTATCGAGAAGAGTTTCCTTCGACCCACTTGCACTTCTCTTGGACGCCAGCCTAGAAGGTGAGCTCGAACTAGTGAAGAAAACCGCCAAAGAGGTTGCCAATCCAAGCTCGGCCAATGACGAGGGCATAACCGCCCTTCACAACGCCATATGTGCTGGTCATCTTGAAATCGTGAAATTTCTTGTTGAATTTGGCTGCGATGTTAATGCTCAAGATAGCGATGGATGGTAATATCAATATTTTTCCTACATTTTCTATTTCTATCTCCTATTTACATATATTTGCATATAGAATTTGCATTCCTCTTATGTATTGTATATATATATATGTAATGCTTGTTCAATTTTATAGGACACCCCTTCACTGTGCCGCGAGTTGCAACAATCTCTCTATGGTGAGATTTTTGGTAGAACACGGTGCTTGCATTTTTGCAACGACACTTTCCGATCACGAAACAGCAGCGGAAAAATGTGAAGAAGACGAAGAGGGCTTTGACGGATGCTCGGAATATTTATACAGTTAGTACTATTATTATTATTATTATTATGGTTATATATTCATCATCGTGTGTATCGTGATTTAATTAGCAAATTAATTAGCAGATTAATTAGCAAATTAACTGGCAAACTTTCGTTACAGGTGTACAAGAGAAATTAGGAATTATGAATAATGGTCAAGTGTATGCGGTTTTTGATTATGAGGCGCAACATAGTGACGAACTTTCTTTAAAAAATGGTGATTCTTTGGTCGTGCTTCGTAAAGGTGACGATAACGAAAGAGAATGGTGGTGGAGCAAAATTGGACACAAAGAGGGCTATGTACCTCGAAACTTACTGGGTGTAAGTTACACTTATAAAAATATTATTAATATATATTTTCTACTTAAAAAGCTTTAGTAAATATTTTTCTTTACTTTATATGTAATTAATCCTCATAAATATTATTTTACTGTTTCAGTTGTATCCTAGAGTACAACCAACAAAAACGGACTGAGGCACCTGATGCCACATCATTCGTAATATCCGCTAATAATTAATTATTCATTATCACAGTATTCGATCAGCAGCTTTATCTTATTAAGTATCGTAGTCCATTGTCACACATTACCAATGTTGTTTTATTTAATAATTACGTGTTATCTCGCCGAAAGAAAACGAATACAAAATTCTGTATAATTTTTTTTTTAGATTTTTTAAGAGAATACACACAACGCGTGTAGAAGACAAAACGTCCAAGCCCATACGTGTATGTGTGCTGGGATTTAACGTATAAGTTATTTTTATTGACAAATCTTTCTCTCTTTCTCTCTCTTTCTCTCTCTCTCTCTCTCTCTCTTTCTTTTAACTTTTACACGTGAAAGTATAAAATGTTTATGTTTATGTTATATAAAGGTATGTAATAACGCGCGAGAGACTTGGAGATCATATTATTATCTTCTTTACTATGTTTTATGAGAAAGGAAAAAAGATTCAAAGTATATAGGATATTGTAAAGCGTATACAGTATTTGGTGCAACACGTATGTTATATATATATATATGATGGGTTTTAATACATTCGTCTCGTATTTTTTGTTCTTGTTTTACGCATTTGTTTTTTTTATTAAATTCTGACACAAAAATAATATTTTTTAAAAATTATAAATATAAGACAAAAAAAAACTAATACAATGACAAACATATATAAATGTATA
>NW_015148972.1:410187-459960 GCF_001465965.1 Polistes dominula | reverse complement strand
ATATATATATATTCATATATATATATATATTCATATATTATTCATATATATATATATATATGACAAATAAAAAATTGTTTTTAATAAATTTAATCCAGACTCCCCTATCTCTCTTCACATATTTATATTAAACGATATAGAAAATAAGATTAAATAATAATAATTATTAACTAACGTATTATAAAAATATATAGAAAAATAATAATGGCAATTCTAATTCGTTGACATAACATAAAACGAAGAATACTTTAAACATTTTGACTAACATTTTAACCTTTTAACCAACATATAATATTTATCATGCTTGCATTATATATTATTAAATATACGACAAAGAAGAAGAAGAAGAAGAAGAAGAAGAAGAAGAAGAAGAAGAATGATCATATATATACTTATTCCAATACGTCTATTTATAAATAATAGTATTTATTATTTTCATATTTATAAAAAATTATATGAACGTCAATAATTTCAAAAATGTTAATTTTATATTCTGCCGAGTGAGATGATTTAACATAGAACCAAAAACTCTTTTTTATTCTTTCTTTCTTTCTTTCTTTTTAGTGATGACTCATAAAATCGATTTCATAAAGTTTTAATCTCTTAAGAATATACTTAACTATAAGGTAATAATTTATAAAGATTTGTTTTTTTATTCGCGACAAATATTTCAAAATATTTTAAAGATCTCAGTCAAAGTTAGTGAAGTGTATAATGTTATAAAAATGGATGTATATATTAACAAAAATATATATATCTATAAATATAAGTCTATTATGGCGACAAAATTTGTCGATAAATCTTGACACATTATGACGAGAAAACATTGAAATTTTATCACGATATATATTCCTCTCTATCTCTTTTTTTTTTTCTATTTATATAAATTATTATATTAAATAATATATTAAGAGAATAATACCATGACACTGCAAAAAAAGAAAACAAAAACAAAAAGAAAAAAAAAAGAAAAAAATGAATAATTCTAAATTAACTTCAAGATTTTTGGGTCAACGTATATAAAAAAAAAAGGGTACGTAAATTAATTAGAATTTAAATATACCTAGACAATAACCGGATTGCTATCTTTTAATATCTGAAGACATGCATTTATTTCTTCGCAGTCTTTTGCCATGATCTCCAATCTAAAAATAAAACAAAGAAAAACAAAAAACAATGATAACAAGAGCAGTAATAAACAATAATATGTAAGAAAGTAAAAAAAAAAAAAAGATAATACTTTTAATTAATCTTACCTCTCTCTGTACAAATTCAACATTGGTAAATTGAAACGTCCTTCCATTAACGCACGATTACACAATATGGCTAAATTTTTGAAACATTTATAAGTAGTATTACCTGAACCCTGACTTTCCCATTCAGGTAATTCTTTAGTTATATTCCATGCTGCAAAAACATATTGCATCAGAGATGACCAATGTTGCGATTCTAGAAGTCTTTTCCCCTGATCAATTACTGCTTTCTATATAGATATAAAAAGTATAAATTTAATCGAACAAACTCTAAAGCATACATAATTATTTGATCATATTTTGATACAGTCAAATTTCAACCGTACTTGAAATGCTTCTAAATGTATGTATGCACGACTATATGCACAGTCATCTGCATCAGAGGATACAAGACTAGCAAAAACATTTTGCCTCAAATTACAAAGTTTTTCTCTCAACGGTTGTATATCCGCTATTGGTATTTTGTTCATAAAGACATCCCTTAATTTGTCATCTTCTCGTAGGGTACCACTTTCTTGCATAGATATTACATCTGTAATAAGTTTGATCAACTGATCATGGCTAAGACCTCGTAATCCATTTATTAAATTTCCATTGAACTTTTTTTGTACTGAAGTATCAATTAGATTTGTGGATTTTGAAGGTGTTCTCTTCTTTTTCTCCGATAAACTAAATCTAGACTCATCGCCAAGAGATAATCTCTTTCTAGGTGTACTTCTTAATAACATGGTTGCTTTCGTTGGACTCTTTACAGGAGTTCGATCCTTGGAACTTAAACTAAAATAAAAAAAGGACAAAATGTTCACTCATTCATTTGTGTTACACCTTTAATATTTTAAGAAAAATTGTAAAAACCAAGAACCAACCTTAATAAGCTGTCACGCTTACAAGCATCCAGATCTGGTGACCAGACAATAGTCCTTCGTCGTCTTCCGCGTTTTTGAATAACAAGTTCGTCAGGACTAGGAGCTGGACTACAAGAATCTGAAGTTTGTCGACTATTAATTACGTTGTCCATAGAATTTTGCTCAATGGAAAGTATTTCACCTATAAAATATGAAAGAACTTAAATATAACCCTTTCATTGGTGCAATTTATGCATAAATCAATATAATTTAATTTTATAAACAATAATTTTTACCAAATGACAAAATGGTGAATGATATTTGATAAAACTGATTAACAAACATACAATACACATATACAGTACAAAGCATATATATATAATATGTAACTTTTACATTTTACACTTAACAAATATGATTAAACACAAATATTATAAATAATATTATAGATACCTGGTGAAAGTGTCATACCAGGAATATTAGGAATAACAGCTAAAGCTTGACGTGCAGATCTTCTACGTGATCCGTCTGGTCTTCTTAAAAATTCTCTGGTTGGAGTGTTCATCATGCATCAAAAAGATGCAATTAAATATATTCGCTTTTAGAAAACTCTTCTAATGTTTAACAAAAGAAAATTTTTCTTTTTTTGTTTTTGTTTTTATTATTATTAATCTTCCATTTGACTCACTACTACCAACACACCATATATAAATTGTACTCACTCTACACACACACTTTCACGATTGTTTCTTTCACAAAGCCAACAATATGATGATTCTTCTTTTTTTTTTAAATACTATGATTTTCCTTATCATAACGTGAAAAACAATGTAAAATATAATGCAATAAATTAAAATGTACACTTTTATAAGTTTAAAATAGTTGTAAAAATGTTTCCAAACTTATTCTTCGCTGGACCAAGAAATAACGTTAGAGATCAAAGAAAAATGGCGGGAGTTCACAGAATCATGTTTACTAACCTCTGAATATATATATATATATATAATGTGACGTCATAGAAACTGTAAATTGTATCAACACTTTAAAGCAATTCTGACAATCTTATTCAAAATAAAATGAAGAAAACTATCATTCTTTTAAATTTTATCGCTAACCTTTCTTTATAAACATTTTAAGATTATATCGAAAATTCAATTTTGAATCAGGAGAGTATAAATGTCAAGAAGGTGTTTATTGGCATATATACAGTTATTTAATGGCAAGTTTTAAAGTAATTTCTTTTAAATTGAATCATTTCATTATTTGTCAGGATAAACACAATTTTGTGTAACTATAAAGCCCATATGGCAAGAATTTATCGATGCGATGAGAATGGGATTTAATGATTATTTTTTTTCTATCATTCAAAATGGCGGGTACAAATACGAATGAAATGTTATTAAATACTATAAAATGTGACATAAAATATAACATTTAAATTTATATATATAAATATATAGTAAAATAATTAACACATATATTTATTTGTAATCATTTATTTAGCTTTACAAATCAATATAATTGAAAGAATGATGTAAACATATGTGATTACGTCCATATTAATTTTATATAAATATTATATTGCAAATATGAGTTCGAGTAAAAGAAAAACTATTGAAATTAATTCGAACGAAGAAAGCAGCCCTAAAAATCGTCGTAGTTCGTTAGCAGTTAATTTAAGTTTTACAAACTTCACAGATTCAGGTAATGGTTCTCTCAGAAAAACACACATTAAGAGTAATGAATCGTCTGTTCAAATACAACCTTATTATGACTTATCAAAAAGTAATAAAGAATCTGACAAGAAGAAACAATCTAATAAAAGTTTTGTTAATAAATCTACTGTAAATAAAACAAATAATGTAAGTTCTTGCAAAGATCAATTGTTAAAGGATGTCAGTGTACGTGTCATTGATATAAAACATATTAAACAAACTGATAAAAGTTTTCAACAGCTAAGAGATGCAATATTAACTAAAACTAGAGAAATATTTAATAAACAAGATGAATGTGCTATAAAGACTACTCTAGTTCTAGAAAATCATAATAATCAATTATTAAATACTTATTCCAAGAATATTGAAAATCAACAACAACCTTTAAGAGATGGAATTACTAATTTACAGACCAATACTCAAAATGATATGATTAGTATCTTTTCTACGCCTGTTAAAAATTGCAATGATAATGAATCTATAGATAAATCAACAAAAAAATCAAAAAGAAGACTGTTTATGCATAATGATATTAATTATCCTCAAATCGTTGAGACTGCAATGAAAGAAAATCATGACGCAGAAAATAATTTGAGACAGTTATCTCCTAGAAATGTAAATTATAAAATTAGTCCTATAATAACTGGTAGTAATAGAAGATATCATGGAAAACTTTCGTTAAAATATCTTTCTAAAAATCGAACAAAATGTGATACAGAAGATTTGAGTCAAAAAACTGTACCGAGTTTAAGTAGTATTTTAAGTAATGAAATTGAATCTCTTGATGCACCAATATTATGTTCCACGTTTAACGAGGAATTGGGTGGAAATAGTAACAAATTTATTGAAGAACATAACATTAATAATGAAAGACGTAAAAAAAGTGCAACAGTTGTATCCATGGAATTAACAACTGTTCAAAGTCATAGTATGAAACATTATAATACTTGTAATGAAAAAGTAGATCCAATAAATGCGATTAATAGTAATCAAAATAGCAATAAAAAAGAATCTGAAATACAAAAGACAAAAGAAAAAGTAAATCAAACAAATTCAATATCAAATAAAGAATCTATAATGAATCAGAAAACTATACTGATAACGTCAGATATATTACTTCAATCAGGTCAGTTTATTACTGACAAAAATGAAAGTATTAAATCAACAGTTAACAATGAAAATAACGTAGAAGAACTTGACTCATCTTTACATGTAAATACATCTAAGGATAATGCAAATGAACAGGAAAATATAACTGAAGTTCGTGAATCGTTACAAGTGAATACATCTTTAAATTCTACGTATAAACATATGCAATGTGATAACAAAAAACAATCAAAACAAGAAAACACAGAAAGATCAGAAAAACATTCACGATGCAATAATGAAATAACAAATGAAAACAATGATAGCTCAAATTATATTCAATGTACACCTTATAATGAATGTCAATCTAATTTTCCAAAATCTCTATCACAAATAGATACAGTAATACATAATACAAAAGTTAAGGATTCTTCTAAGGTGATTGATAAGAGCAATGTAAAGAAAATAGATGAAATTACTCTTAATCCAAAAACAGAACCATGCGGGTAAGTATATTAAACTTCTGTTAAATATTTGTGTAGATAATAATTCATTTGTTTAAATAAATTATATTTGTAGTAACATCTTTTATTTTTCAGATGTAAAATTCATACAACAATTCTGTGTACCAAACCATGTAAAAACATTTTACGTAGTACAGTTATTTTAGATGATTCACCTTTTATTGCTTCGAATAAACTGAAATGCAATGAAGTAATTATAGATGAATCTCTTAGTCAGCAGGTAACATGCAAAGACAAAATAAAATATAACAGTTTAAAAAATACAAATGTTATACCACCTAAGATAAAGAAAAAAAAATTATTACCGCTTTGTGAAGAATCTAGATTATCATTTACTCCAGTGGAAAAATCTTTAACGCCTACGCCATCGACAACAAAGAAAAAGAAACAATTTAAAAAGAAAAAAACAATGAAACAGAATTTGTGGACGAAGTTTTGCAATGTCTCAAATGACGTAGAAACAAGTAATAACGATTTGTCAGAAAATAATATATCTTTCGATCTAAAGAAGAAAAAAGGACGTAAAAAACCTAGAAAAGTGGTTAGTAAGAAGATTGTAACTAAAAAAATGGTTGATAGTGATATATTGAGAAAATTAGAAGATATGCATAAACGTTCTAATCAGAAAACTGAAAACATTAAAGGTGACAATTCTATGAATGAATTTCAAATTAAAGAAGGGTCTTCTCATAGACCTTTTCATAAATCTCCAAAAATTGTTATAGTTATAACAGGATTTTCAAGAGGGTAATTTAACAATATTTTTCTAATTTACACCTTGATCTTTTCTGCATAGAGGATAATGTTATTAAATGTTAAATTAAATTATTTTTTCAGAGACAAAAGTTTAATTAAAAACATTGTAAAAACTCTTGGCATGGCAAGAATAGAACAAAATGTTACGCGTAGAACAACTCACGTAGTGAGCACAGGAGTGCGTACAATAAATTTATTGCATGGTATAATAAGAGGTTGTTGGCTCGTAAAACTTGAATGGATTTTGAAATCTTTGGAAAATAATGAATGGTTGAATCCAGAAGAATTTGAAATGATGCATTACTCAAAGGCAGTCAAAGTAAGAATTATTTTACAATTTAAAAATAGTATGTAAAAATGATTTTTTTTTTTTTTTTGTAGAAAAATATATAAATATATTTTTGTTTTATTATAGGAAAATCGCAAAGATCGAGAATTATTTGGAATGGCTTATGTACCAGATTTATTTGCTACTTCTGGTTTCTTACACGTTGAAAATGGTACTACACCTCCAGCACAAGTTTTAAAAGAACTTATCAAAGCTGCTGGTGGTAGAATAACTGAATATCCACAAGCTGCAAAAATTATTATTGGTGCAAATGGTATTAAAGAAAGCTGGATCTTGGATTCGATTACTACAGGTGTTTTACAATCAACAGCGCAATATCAAAGGAAATAGGATAGTATTATTTATTTATTCTAGTTTCTTGTTATTTTTTTATTTTGTCACAAATTATGTTTAATTGCCATAGGCAATGATAAAGATTTTGTTTATGGATGTAAATTATTTAACTAAATTATACAAATATTATTGGTTATTTCACATCATATACTTATATTATAATATAATAATCATGAAAACAATTTTATACTACACACAAATTTGGTGTATATTTTGTATATATAATATATTTATTCTCTTTCATATGATATCATATGATTACTTTTACTATGATGATGTATACTTAACCTTTTATATTATATAATATATACTAATAAAAAGTGTTCACTTAGAATATAAAAATATCTACAACATTAAACACATTCCCCAGATTAACATCTTCAAGTAAATAAAATAATGACTGTATTAAAAAATGCATCTGAAGGAATGTGTATACAAATCTATGCACATAGATGTACGTAAACATGACACAATATTTCAACCAATCAGAAACTAGGAATAGTCAAATGACGTAACTAACCATTTTGTATCTTTTTATCGCAAAATAAAATTGCGCCTTAAAGTTAAACTTTTACATTACATTACATTAAAGCGCATGTTTAGATTTAACATCTAGAATTCACCATACGATGTGTCAAACTCGTAGGTGTTTGTTTAATATGTTTATTCAAATTTGTTTAGTGATATTCTAATCTTAATTGTTTGCACAACAATGGAAACTACAACGAAGTAAGTATTTAGAAAAATTGTATTGAAAATTATTGTTTTTTATTTTTGTATTAAATATATTTCAATTTGATTAGTATCTCCTTTCGTTTTCTTTTATGACGTTTTTAAATTCCTTTAATTTTTAATGATTGTACTTCCGCATTTATTTCATAATTCAGATAACATTACTTATCTCAACGATTATTAACGTCATTATCCCATTATTTGTTATAAACTAATAATTATTGTATCTTCTTTGTTAAAATAAATTTAATTGCATATTGTTTATTATATAAATGTAATACATGATACATATGCTTCCATTAGAAATGAATGTATTCGTATTTATACATATTGAAGGATAATTTTTTCTTCTTTTCTTTTTTACAGTGCAAACATACCTCACTCAACTTATCAACCTCCATCACCGGATTTATGCATACCAGTTCACAAATCCAATACAACTATTATAACAGATGTATATGCTGGAATACCTGAAAATTTAGTCTTAAATTTAATAGGATTTGTGGTCAGTTCATTATTATCATTTATGAGTCATCGAACAGATGTATATATGATAACATCTATATTTATCATTCATTAGATATTTTCATTTACAGTTATTAGTTATCTTATTTGGTTTGCTACGTAAAAAGGCGTGGAATTATGGACGTCTTGCGTTGCTACATAAATCAGATAACAAATGGATGGAATTATTTTATGGTGACAATGATACCAGAGATTCAGACGCAATATTCTTAGATACATCTGTTAATTCACAATTATCTCAAGTGGACAGAGGATATCTATCATGGATTGTAACGGCATTTAGAATAAAGTTGGTACAATTTATACACTGTACTGATCAGCAGTTTGAAATGGCTATGAAAATTCAAAAAAACTCTATAATGTTTATAAGAATAAATGAAATGAATGTCTTTAAAGAAATCAAGGTAGTTTTTTTGTTAAGAAAAATTAACAAATACAATAGAACTTTTCAGTATTTTACTATTAAAATGTTCTATTATCAGCAAGTTGTTTCAAACTTTTGGCTGATAGTATATATATAATTTTCTGTAATCCATTATTATTTTATTTAATATTATAACATTATTTTTTTTGTAGAGATGAAGAATTATTAAAAAGAGCTGGTCCAGATGGCCTGCTGTATATATTATTTGAACGTTATTTGATTGTTTTAACTATTGGAATGGTTATTGTATCACTATGTATAGCATTACCTATTAATATTAATGGTAACACACATGATAACGATTTAACATTTAGTCGTACGACAATAGCTAATTTAGATCCAATGTCTTCTTGGATATGGGTACACTCGATTTTAATTATATCTTATTTACCGATTGGTGCTTATGTGATGAGGCGTTTTTTAAAACAAGTAAGGAATATTTTCAACAAAAATCATTTGATTTCACATAATGTTATTTTTTCTGTAATTTTGACAATTATTTGTAGGTACGAGAAACCAGATCTAGTGGAGAATTAGCAGCTAGAACATTAATTATTACAGAAATACCAAAACACCAATGCGATGTAGAAGCACTTACCGAATATTTTAAGTAAGTGTTACTTTGATGATGCCCCAATAATTATTTAAAATCTTTAAATATGTTATATATAAATTATTATTTTATTAATTTTAGAGAAGCATTTTCAACATTGAGCATAGAAGATGTAACATTAGCTTACGATATCAGACGTCTTTCTGCGTTAGATGCAGAAAGAGATTGTGCAGAACAAGCACGTTTGTATTGTGAGAATTATGCAAAAAAAAGGGATCCTTTAAAAATATATCCCTATCGTTGTGGTCAAATGTTGGGATGTTGTTGCAAATCCGTAAGTATGTCATTAAGATCGTAGTTATGTAAATTTATTATTTCTGAAGAAAAATAATTTGTAATATTTAATAATACTAAAGAAGGTGGACGCACAAGAATTTTATACAAATGAAGAAATTCGATTAACTGCATTAGTGGAAGAAGAAAAAAAATTGGCCTTGAGTAAACCACTTGGAATAGCCTTTGTTACGTTAGGTTTGTATCTTTATACCTAATTGTCAAATTCTTCAAATATTTTAAAGAATATTTGAAATTATCATTATTATATATTATGATGTAGGAACTCCTGGTGCAGCTAGAACTATGAGAAGACAATTAAAATCTTTACCTTCAATAAAATGGGTTGTTAATTATGCTCCAGCTCCTTCAGACATTTTTTGGGAAAATTTAAGTATACCTAAACGATTTTGGTATTTCAACGCAATATTGATTAATTTTGCTTTGGGTATAACATTATTTTTTCTTACGACACCAGCTGTAAGTTTTAATTATACATATTATTACAATGAAATTTCACATAATATATTTAATATGTGAAATATAATATTAATTTATATTATATATTCTCTTTTGCATATTTAGGTTATTATACCAATTTTGAATAGATTAACAATACCAGGAGAAATAACAAAAAATTTGAATCCTCTAATATCTTCATTTTTACCAACTTTATTGTTAGTAAGCGTTGCTGCTTTAATGCCAGTCTTAGTTGAAAAAAGTGAATCTTTAGTAAGACACTGGACAAGAAGCAGTCTTAATCGAACGGTCATGAAAAAAACTTTGTCACTTTTATTACTTATGGTTCTTATATTACCTAGTTTAGGATTAACCAGTGCTGAAGCATTTTTTCTTTGGACGATGAAAGCCAAAAATGAGACAGCAAGATGGGAGTGTGTATTTCTTCCCGATCAGGTATAAAATGCACATAATCCGTAAACTCATTAGTCAGTAAAATAGATTTCTAATAAAATACTTATAAATAAGAATATTTAATATCTTCATTATTATTTCAGGGTGCTTTATTCGTAAATTATGTGATTACTGCTGCTTTACTTGGAAGTGCATTGGAACTAGTGAGATTTCCAGAACTAGCTCTATATACTTTTCGACTTTGTGTAGCACGCAGTAAAGCAGAAAGAGTATATGTTAGAAAAGCAGTATTATGGGAGTTCCCATTAGGAGCTCATTATGCATGGTTATTATTGGTATTTACTATGACAACAGTCTATAGCCTTGCCTGTCCTTTAATTACTCCATTTGGATTGTTATATTTATTAGTTAAACATTTGGTATGTTTGACAAAGATTTGATTAATAATCATATCGTTTAAAAACTAAGTATTAGTTTCTATTATTAATTAAAAATATATATACATTGCAAACACACAGGTGGACAGGCATAATTTATGCTTTGCTTATGGGCCAAATGTTGGTGGTGGTCAGTTAGCAGGTGCAGCTGCTAGTGCAGCTGGAGCTGCACCAATTCTTGCTCAAATAGCATTTTTATCTCTCGGATTAGTAAGAAGAGGTTTATCTCCTCTGGCAGCTGTACAACTAAGTGGTCTTGCAGCTAGTATTTTAGGTCTTGTAACTGGAGTTACATTACCTGCATCTAAACCTAAAGTATAATTCATATTCACCTCTTATGTTTAGTAATTGTTCTCTCATTATTATTATAATAAAATATATAAACAATGTTCTTACTTTTAGACACAACCGCCGAAAAGAGATCTTCCAGGGGGAGTAACAGGACAAAGTTTTATTGCACCTGTATTAAAAAAGAAAACAAATTCTGTAGAAGAGACTATATCTACAAATTCAAACTTTGATATTAATTTGGCAAGTCCAAGAAGTACAACTTCTTCCATACAAGAGAGTCCTAAGCTTTATCAAAATTATGGAAAGGAACCTAAAGTGTAAGGAGTATTATTATATATCTTTGTTATAAGCAGTTTTGATAAACACAAGCTTATATAAAGTAACAGAATAAATACTTATCCTAAAAATTTGAAAATAAGAAAAAACATTTGCAAATATTCTGATAAACAGTTATTGTAAAATAATGTATTAAAACATGTAATTATTATTATTATTATTATTATTTAAAAGTAAAATTTTTTCATTGTGATAAAAATGCATAAATAAATTGCATATTAATAATATTTAATTCCGCAGTTAAACGCGTTAGTACGATAATATTGACACATTAAAGAAAAGATTTACACTGATAATTATATGGATATATTTACATACTTGCGCGTGTCATTACAATATCTCTTTTACACGAGAAGGTATATATATATATATATATATATACATATGTATGTATGTATGTATATATACGTGGCAGTCACTGTATTTTATGTATATAATAATAGAAGTAATGATACGTTTTTTCTTACACCCTATAAAAGAAGCATACCACCGTAGCCTTATTTCTAGGCACATTATAACACGAAATTTAAAACGATACCTTTAATTTTTAATAGGATACTTTCTACGCATGTATTTGTACATTGCATTAACACATTATATAAAATTGTGTACACTTTTTTTTTCTGTATTATATACATATATATGTATATAATTATATGCAATTTCTTATGCAAATAAACATTGGAAATTATATATATATATATATGACATTTAAAATCTACTACCATTGTATACATTGTATTTTTGTGATAGTTACAGTTTTAAATAATATGATTTTGAGATAAGAATGGAAGAACTCTTAGTTTAATAGTATACAAACACACTATTTAAAAAAATTATCAGTATTAATTACTTTACATTACTAATATGTAAATGAATATAGAAGGCAGTGTATATGCGTAAATTCATGTCCTTAGAAAATGTGTAATATACTAATTATAAATGTAATTGCTAATACAGATTCTTGTTTATTCTTAAATAGTGATAAATGAGCAGATACACGTTTATCAATCCTCAATAATATCAGACAAGGCACCTTTCAATTGCTTTATCGATATATTATCGATTAATAACACGAAATGTAACTTTGAAAATAAAAACTATTTCTTTTTATAGTCCATTCTAGAGTGAAAAAGAAAGAAAGAGACTTAAAAGAAAAATATATATATATATATATATATATATAATATATCCGATTTTCCATTCTAGAAAGCAGTCTTTTTCATGATTAGATCGTTTCGAAGAAATTATTTTTGTATAAAATAAAAAACATAAAAAGATGTAATTTTAAAGAAAAAAAAAAAAAAGAAAATATTAAGATATAAATCAATTATTTTTTTTTAATCGCTATTCTTCCAACACGAAGCAAAGTATTTTTAATTTAGTAGAAAGATTTATACAAATTTAGAATTCAGTCGTGTTTCATGTATATACAGAAAACAAAGTAAAAAAGTATTTGTAATACTATATTATAAATAAGATAAATAAAAATGATGATTATGACATTTGCTAATAAAAACAATATAAGATTACGATAAAGTACTATTCAGTCTATGAAACATAAAATATTATTATATATATATTTTTTTTTTTTTCAATGAATTATTATATAAACAATAGAATTAACTTTTTCTCTTTACCAAATATTCAGAAGTAGGAATGTATTATCGGAACAGGCGAACCTTTTATAAAATAGACAAAAATACTTTACTTTGAATTAATCATATTTTATCATTTCTCTTGCGTAAATTTTATAAAATCTGATACACAAATATAGCAGATATTTTAGAAGAGCACCTGTGTCCAACGTATTTGCTCATGTATATTAAAAAGAAGAAGAAAAAAAAAGAATAATAATAATAGAAATAAAAAAAAAAATAAAATAAAATAAATGAAATTTGGCAAAGGACTAGACATTCATATTTCTTCGTTTAACACAAAAGTATTATTCAATTTAGTCTATTGCCCACATAATAATATACTATACATACTGCTATTTGATTACTGGAAGAATAATGCAGCCACCTTACATGTAATTTAAACTGATCGATCACTTTTGTTAAGATTTTGTTTTTAAATGATTTATATCTATCTATCTATCTATCTACCTATCTATCTATCTATCTAATTATCTATATTTTTTTTTTTATTTTGTTTTGGTAATTCAAAATAATTTATTCAAATAAACTACCACCAATTATCGCCTCCAGCTGACTAGAAGTAAGATTATTTAATTTCTCAGCTTGTCCTTCGTCAAAAATATTCGAAGACTGATTGAGCATCTTTTTTTTAACAGTTTTTGAAAAATTATATGTACACAGTGCTATTGTATTTTCTAACAACTCCTCGTCTTCTTCCCTTTGTGATTCTTCACTTTCTTCGCTGTTTAGATGAACCTGTAAATTATATTTATGTATACAGAAGAAAAATGTTTGTTTTTTTTTCACACAAACAAAAAATTTACATATACTAATACAAGACAATTTCACGCTGAAATGGTTCATGTATGTAAAATGTTTTAGAATTGTGATTCACCATTATGAAATATTTGATGAAAAAAAGTACTCACCTTTTTATAACCACTGCAATTTATAATAAATAATATATAATGATTTATAATTAAATGTATATTTTCTATTCATCAATATCCATTAACAGTGAATCAATTTTTTTACTTACTACAATTTACTTTTAACTAAGAACCCAAATAACAGTAACTGAAATAAATACACACTCACTTGTACGTACAAAAAATGAAGGAAAAACATTTTCACTTTTTAATCAAATTTCATTTCTGCCAATATTTAAGGTAAGGATGCGGGTAATAATGTAAAAAATTTGAAAAAAGAAATTTTAGAAAAATGAAATGAAAATAAATTAAAACTAGGATAATAATAATAATAATAATAAGTATTTTTTGTTAAAATACTCTGTCTAAAATTTACATTCTCAGACATATTAATATTTTTTTATGATTCATGCAGATGTAATAATAATCTTTAATACAAAAGATATATTATTACTGATTTATAATATAAATGCAATAAATGATTTTAAAAAAATTCCATATAATGGATTACAGTAACATATTATTTTATAACTATAATATTATATATAATGTACATAAAATAGTTTTTGTTATACTAAATTTTGATAATCCTATGAGAAATAAATTTCATGAACTTTACTTTGATGCAAAATAAGATAAGTTACAGGCATTATTTTTAAATGTAACAATAAAATTATAATATTTATATAAATGAACGTATAAAAATGATAATACTAATTTATAATTACAAAAATAAAAGCATTATTTTAAAGTACATAAAGGAATCTTTTTAGAATGACATAACATTCCATTATGTCTTTTATTTATTATGCAACTTAATGCAAATGCCTGTCCTCATGCTCTACCACCATCAAAGTATTACATTTTTAGCTCATTTCAATTATATTCAAAATAAGTAAAATGATTTGACTAATCTCTTACAAATCTATTTGTAATACCTAATAGTTATGAAATAAGTGAACCGATTGTTATATTATTTTATTGATTATAAAAGCTACTAGAGTATCATCTTACCTCTACTATTGAAACTCGAGGGGATGGTTCTCGTTGTAGCTTTGTTTCCATTTCTATAGGACTACTAGATCTTGATAAATATTCTTTATCAATTTCAGCTTCGTTATCAGAAGAATCTTTTTCATCTTCTGCAGATGATCTCTGTACTTCCATATTTTCATGCAACGTGCAAACAAAGCCACCTTTTTCACCATACTCAAATAAATTCTCATCTAAATGAACTGATATATATAAAAAACAAACAAAAACATTTCTTCTTTATTTAAATTCAAACACAATTTTATATCTATATCATTACTAATAAATGTAAAAATATTACCTTGACAAAAAGCAGCACTACAAAATGAGCAATGTGCGGATGTTCTTCTATTACATATTAAACAGTGATGCCATGGACAACTAAATTTACTTTCCGTATTAAAGATATTTATACAAGTGCTATGATACTTCTTATTGCATGTTTTATGGTCGCATATAATAATTTCGCTATCAGGTGTTATCTCTTGTCCACAATGCCAACAAAAACGTTTCCTTAATCTAAGATAAATACAAATATTAATAATACACATGTTTTTCTTATTCATAATTGTAATTAGATAATTAAAAAAAAAAAAAACTAAAAACAAAAAAATAGAAGTGTATAAATTTTGTACCTTCTTTTTTTTACTTTTTCAACCTTTTCAGGTTTTTTAGGTTGTACTGCGACTGAAGTTATTTGTGGTTTTTGTACCTTTAAACCTATAAATCCACTACAATTTGGTGCGCCGCATAAACAAGCTTTACGTGTTTCCCCATCGCAAGCTAAGTTATAATTAAAAGTTAATTCTTCTCCTGGCGCTATATCTTGCAAAGCAAATAAGCCAATACGAGTATCTCCATTTACTGTCCATTTTTGTGTTTCACAATTTGGTGAACAAGAATGATCTAAATAAAACAGAATATTAGAAAAATTATACATGCATTTATTTTTTAATTACAATGTATTTTTATAAAAGAAGATAAACTTACTCATGAATCGACTAAGATTACCCTTTGGTTCTGCATCGATCATTCTATTATTATCTATTGTCAAAAAGTAAAAATTTTCGTTCTTCAGTTCTTTCTTCCTAGTTAATCTTTGTCTGTATTCAGCTTCATCTATAATTTCGCCTACATATTCAATTACAAATTGGCCAAACTTAATAGCTTCTAAACTTCTAAGACCCCATCCGCGACCAACTGTATGAAATGGTTCCATTGCTGGGTACTGTCTGCGTGCAAAATCTTGATTATTGCATTTGGTACCAGCCGGACATACTCCCGGACTACATTCTATCAGTAAAATACGATTTAAACAATATGTTCCAGGCGCACAAGGATCATCTAATTCTGGATCGCAATCACATGCCACAATACTTTCAACTTCAACAGGTTTCACATTACCTACAGGCTTGTTAACCTAAGAAAATATATGATTAATAAGAAAAGAAATATTCATCTAACGCAATTGTATAGAATTGTTTATAATTCAAATAATAATGTACTTTTAATTTAACATATGGTGGAGGTTTCAATCCCTTAGCCTCAATATCCTTAGCAGCAGCTCTCTCAATTTTTAAACGTTTATGAATCTCGCTAGCTTCTTCTAAAGCTTTTCTATAGGTATTATTTCTCATAGTTTTTTTACCTACTGAAGGCTTTATAGTTGCATCTCCTTCTTGATATAAGAAAGCACGCCCTCTGTAAATGTTATGTAAAAATTATATATCCTATTAGTTTTCTTTCTATATAAATCTTTAAAAAAGATATAAGCACATCATATATTTACCTGTGGACCCAATAATAATTATTAGAACCTAAAAACATGACACAAAATTTGCCTGGACTATGTGGTATAGAACCTACATTTTCAGGTATTTCATGTGGATAACATATACGTGAGGGCCACCAGCGATAATTACCAAGTTTGACCCATACTACTTCTCCATAAAGGGGAAGTCTTCCAGTTTCACAATCTTCGCATATAAACGCACCATCCGGTGCATTTATACCTGTTATAATCAAAGACAAATATTTTAATACAATATCAATAAAAATATTCTTTTTTTTTTTTTTTTTTAGATTAAAAATATATTTACCAAGACATTCCAGATGAAATGAAGTTGGACATGTGTCACAACAAATGAGACTTCCACCACGAGTACAAAGAAAACACCATGCTGCATTCAACGGAGGATGAGGAGCTTTGTAATGTTTAGGACAGACAATTTGGCTTCCTGTTAATATAACTGATCCAGCTGGTAAACATGATATAGAAGCATGATAAGATGATGGACATCTTACGCATTTTGCTATTTTTTCATTAGGTGCACGAGAATGACTATCTTGAGGATTATCCGAACTACATGTATGACATATGTGATATGGACAATTTAAACGACCTCCTTGCCAGCGAGACTGAAAAATAATATCACATTTTTAATTTCAATTATAGGAAAAACATAATTATAATATACATAAAGGCTATTTATATTTATTCATACTTGAGGCCAAGATCTTAAGCAAGATGTATGGTAATGTTTGCCACATGCTAAAACTGAACATCTTATTCTATCTCCTTCCCTTTCATTACATACAAAGCATGCTGGAGCTACACCTGACAAACAATCAATACATTTAAAGCTTTCATCTTCTTGTTCTTCTGCTTTATCTAAAGAAACAAAAATATAATATTAATATCATAATTTAATTAAATTAAAAAAAGATGTAGTATTAAGTATACAATTAATTATATACCACTATTTTCTTCGTCATCCGTATTGCTCCTTTTAATTTCTCTCAAATCTTCGAATAATTTATCACTGTATGTACTTTCATCAATAGAATGTTCTGGACTAGATTCTCCAGGTTTGACACATGACAAATGAAAGTACGAATAACAGGGTCCCCTACATCTTGTTAACTTTCCTGTTTTTTCACATATTTGACAAACCTTTTCTGCTTTCATACCTTTAAAAAGATTATATGGTCTCGGTTTTTTTGTTTCTACTGCATCTTCTTTTTCAATTTTCGATTTGACTTTTTTCGTATCTTTTGTAACAACACTTTCCGCATCTGTTGACGTGTCTTCTTCCGATTCTTCTGGTGCATCATCTTTCGATTGATTACCTTCAGATTTGACATATAAACGATATTTTCTACGAAAAGAGGAATTCATATCGTTCCAAGTTTTTCTTAAATATTTTCGAATTTCTTCTTCCGACAAATCAGGATGTTCATCTTCTAACATATCTCTATTTCTTTCGTAATAAACTTCAAAAACACCTTCAGGACGTTCATCACTTTTAAAATCGCTTTTTTGTGTTGCAGATGAATCATTTGATTC
Organism: Polistes dominula; assembly: GCF_001465965.1. Next base: position 441,648 of record NW_015148972.1, on the reverse strand, counting down.
ATTAGATTTAGTTGACATTCGAGAAGGACTTTCAAGATTTAATCTCACATTTGCTTTACCATTTTCATTATGTCGCAAATATCTTAATTTAGGCGATTGTAATTTATACTGTAACTTATCTGATACGTCAATCTAGAAACAAAACAAAAAATATTTAGTATTACATATATTTGTACGAGTATAATTATAATAATATTTTATCATATTTGAATTATTAATTTAACTCACATTTTCTTGTTTAGAACGCTTAGCGTCTGGTCCACTTAAGTCACTTGTTAATTTTCTTTTACCTGATTTATCCTTTTCACAAAAATCAGGTGTCTTTTGCGTTCTTTGTCTTTTAACTACTGGTTTAAATATATCAGCTCTTTCTTGATCAGACATCGATTTAACATCTGTAGCTTCTTCGACGGCTGTATCCCATTTAGACTTTAATCCTGCCTTAATAATAAATCCTGCTGCATATTTAGTATCCTTCCTTTTCATTTCTGCTGGTAATGATTCAGACAGCTTTAGAAAGTCATCAAGATTAGTGAAAGGGATCATATAATGCGATGAAACCCAACTATGCCGTCCTTTATCTCCAAAATACTGAACGTGTATCATTAGCAACTGCGATCTGCCAGTAGCTGATTAAAAAAGTCATTTAAACATGCTTTTTAGATTTAATAGACTTATTCATTCTATAAATAAATGTAATGTATTATTATTTTAAAATGTATAATGTATTTAAAACAATGTTTACCTTTATATTTGTAAAAAATTAATGTAGTTGGATCTAATGTTACAACGCATGGCCAAAATGGAAAATTTCCAACACGGGCCCATGCTAATTGTCCTAAATTCCAAGTGGATTGTGCAGGGGTATTATCAAACTTAGGAGATAATATTTCTTCCATAGAATTGGTAGAACTAAATGAGTCACTTGCTTCATCTCCATCATTAACGATGTTACTTTCATCTACATTTTCATTACTATTTTCACTAGAGTTTTGAGATTTGCGTGTTTTTGACATTTTGTAATTCTATAAAAAAAAAAAAAAATAATAATTATACAATAAGATAACGAAATATTTCAACTATCCTATGATCGTAAAGATAATATGTAAAAAATGAAAAAAAGATCGTGCATATATAATAGACAAAAAATGACTGTGATGGCTCACGCCGAGCAGCATCGTCGTCAGCAGAAGCAGACGCTCCAGCCGAAGCCTGAATTTGACTAAGCGATGACCTTTAGTCAAAATACGAAAACTCGTGTACCTTAGAAGATTCAGATATGTCATCTCGAGGAGATTTAGGCTTTATTGTTCTGCCATAACGACTTTTACCAGGAAAATAAGCACTATCTATTAGATCAGACTTTTCTCCACCATTATCTACAGAATCAGCAACACCGTTAATATTTTCTATTTTCTTGTTGCAAATGCTTTGTCCTGCATCGTTAGCTGCTTCGGCCACCTTGTTATTCCGTATATTGAAAGAGCTCATAGCTTAATCGTTAAATTATCATTTTAAGCTATATAACTCTGTTCTGTGATCAAATAATGCTAGTTTGTAAAATTCTTCAACTGTCAGTATGGGTTATAATACTAAGAATACTTTCTAAAGAGCTTAGAAATCGAAAACAATTTTCTATTACCGCTGAAAATAGTCGCAATGGCCGATTTTCAAGGATTAACTTATTTTTCACGACTCTTTTAGATTTCTCCATCCGTTGTTGAAATATCAATATGTATTGCACATGAAGCTTCACGAACTCCACAAAAAGAATCTCTATAGAATGTTTATTATTAACATTAACAAAATATAAATTACCATTACGGGACTAATGGAATAGAACGCGTTTCCCGCGATTTCGGTTGATCCACATAAAGTGTTCGTTCATTTACTTGATGCTGTGTTATTTGCATCCTATACTTTCATGAAAATGTAATGTTAGTATTGGTACGATCTTCCTATTGGACCGCCATCTACAAAGAAATACTATGCAACGATTCTGATAGGTTATTGGTTATTAGATTTTTTTAAGTAAATAAAGTTTACTATCATAATATTGCATACATTTTAATTTCTCATTTTCTAGGTTGGAGTTCAGATTTTTTTAATTTTAAATAAACATTTTATACATTTATTAATCGAATTACTAGCAATAGTTGTTTTTTTTTTTAGATTTGGAAATTTTTCGTACGTTTAAATTATTTCATGTGTACGTACTTAAAATAAATATATATATGTATAAATTAAATTAAGTTTAATTAAAATAAACATATGCTTATATACATAAAATGTATCTAATAAATGTTTTATTATTACTGTTAAAAAAAAAAAAAAAAAATAGAGACATGTCAAGACTAAATGTTATATTCATTTCTCTTAGATGTAATTTATGATTTAGGTTAGGAAATATTTTATTACAACTATTATTAATTATTGCAAAATGTTGCTATAGTATGACTTTCGGAATGAAATTTTTTTAATTCTCTCAGTCCACATTCTTGCGTAATGTTCTTTAATTCTTGGGTAAAATTGTCCAAGTCCTCTTTACGTAATTCACTTAAGTATTTACGTAATTCAATTAATATATGTCCTTTTTTTTTTAACGATGATACTACATTTGGTAATTGTTTAGTCATATTATGTGCTACCCAAATTGCATCAAATTTCTCTTTATACTCTGTTCTATTTTTAAATAGTTCCAACGTCGACAATGGGTGAAATAAAACCTGAAAGTGTGTAACATCGTTTCAGATGTTTACTTTTAGCATTTAAAATAGTCATCCTTTCTTGTATTTTATACCTTCGTATTAGGAATAGATATCCAAGGAACGCTTTGTTTTTTGTACTTATTGCATTTAACCCATGATTCATATTCTATATCAGAACTTGGCATTTCTGTTATTATTATACCATTTAAGACAGACTGATCTCTATGTGCAGCGACGAGTTCTTCGCAAAAAGGTTCCTTCGTTCTAATTTCATGAATAACACGCATTATCTCTCTTTCCGCTATATCAGTCGCTCTGAGCTTTCTATGCAATGAAAATTTGTATTATCAGAATGGAAATGGATTAAAAATAGATTTGATATTTTTTATATCTTACACATTATTTTCTTTATCTTCATTTAAAGCCCATGTAAAAAAGGGTCCATTAGTTATATCTCCTAAATAAGCATAATGCAAAAATCCCTCTCCAAGAGGAACGATATTATTTAAAAGTGTTGGATTACTTCTAGTAGGTTCACCCTCTATCCAAGTGAACGCTATTCCATTATTTCTCCAAAATCTGATTCACAGATAAAGTCAAATATAATTGCATATACCTATTCTTTGATTCGCATGTTTATTTATTTATCTGTCAGATATATTTTGCATGAAAGTAACTGTTCTGGTCAGACATACCTATATTCATGTATGGTTAAATTCATATGACCTCTTGGTTTTAATATCATGTGATAGTCCCAATCAAAAACTCCATCTCTGTAGTCGTATCGTGTTTTTAATGATTTTCTAATTCTTCTGTCCCAATAATCCACAATTGGAACACCTTCACGCGTAGCACGTTCCCAAAATCTTTTATCAGATAGGTTTAATATAACGATGAATGTCATAGTATCTCTAAAGCTCAAAAAGTAAAGGACTCACTTAAATATCCATTCTAACTGATCTCTGTCCTTATGTTTAAGCTTTTCCAGATTTAGCCAAGGACAATCGATGGTTTGAGTTACAGTATCTGCTAATAATTTCGAATGTTTTGCCAAATATTTAGCGGTAGCGGGTCTTAAAAGTGTATTTCCCATTATTTCCAAGTAATATCGAGTTGCTTCTTGGAGTCCTTGAGTATATTCACACAATCTTTCACATAATATTTTCATAATTACTATTATGAGATACTTCTAAGATTGGACATATACATACCTAAGTCTTTATCCAAACAAGTGCTTAATAAAAGTATTGATCTAGCAATTTGTTCCATCGTTGGTTCAATTATATGATAAATTATATTACGATCAGAGTGTTTATAAGAGGACGCTAATGTCTTTACAATATGTCTTGCATCAGAAGCACCTATGATCAATACCTCAAGAGATTTTTTAGATGTATCATCCTTTTCCTCAATTTCACATTGTAAGTCTAATGGAGCACTATATCCCCACCACATTTTTTATTTTTATTTTTCCTGAGTTTTTCACTACTTTCTTTCAATACACACGATGCCCTAAAATGCAGTATAAATGTATGGTAATAAGGACTATTACTGTTATGGATACGAACCAAAATTGACAATTTCTAGTTGCCATAGAGAGAAATACATATGAAAATTTCGCGCGAGTTTTTTCTTCCCATGCGCACGCGCACATTTAAAAGCGCGAGCGCATTTTTTTTCTTTTTTATTTTCAAAACTCCAGTTTATAATCACGTTTTTTCTTTTTCTTTTATCATATAACAAAAAGTTTACTTGTTTTTTCTCAATATCACATATATATATATATATATTTTTTCTGTTCTTATAAGTTGTCTATTTCGTTAGTATTAATTCATTGGAATGAGAATATATAAAATATATAGATGAAATTTTTAAGCAAGTTGGAGGATTAAGAAGTACTGTATTAAAATAAAAACATGAGATAATTTTTTTTTATATAATAAAATTATAAACATATTAGCGACGATTATGTCATTTAGACTTATAAAACCATTTATTATTTTACTTCTATAATGTAGATTCTGTGACACAGATAAAAATAACTCCCTTTCGAACCTTAATGTGTACAGAGGTTCCTTAAAGTGCTCCTTTTTTCCTAATTTGATCAACATTACTAGCTCATTTATCTCTCTTTTTTTGAGCACGCTTATTTCCACAACGCTGTAAAATATCCGTGATAGGTCCTTTATGTTGAAAAATAGAAATTAGTTGCGAGCGTGCTTCGTTCATTCCATCGCTGATGAAACTACTACGTTGCATATTTCCTTTAATGAGTTCGTTTATACGTTCAAGTCCATCATCTTGCTTATTTTTAATAGTTTGTTGAGACTCAAGTAATGTCAATGTCGTTTTTAATTTTTCATATACCTAAGTATATAAAGATGATAGAAATTTAATTAAATAAAAAAAGCAATTTTTTAATTTTAATTATACAATATATCTAATCGAGGTAAATGAAACATTTACCTGATTTTCAAGCTCAGCAATATCGTCCATTTGTGCTGTAATATGATACACTTTCCAACCATTTAATTTTTGTAGAACATGTTTCTGCTGTGCCAATTCTGCTACTGAGGGTCTCCTTTCTTCACGCGGTCGTACCTCGCTAGGTCTTCTGTAATGATGAAGTCTACCACTCCATCTATTTGTCCAAGAAGAACCTTTAATATAAATTATTAATATTACAGTTGTATTATCTGATAATTAGATCGATTATTATAGTACTTGATAATTTATGCTTTATTTGCAAACCTAATAAGCTTGGTGGTCGTATTCGTCCAGTAATAGGTATTGGGTGTATAGGAGGAGATTTCATATCTCGTTGTACATTAGACATATGTCTTTTATCAGTTGTTTTGTCTTTCGAATCTTCCTTTGTATCTTTCTTTACTTTTTCCTCTGTAATAAATTGCATTTCTTCTTCCGTACATCTAGGTTCTGTTAATTCAACACCTGTCAATTGTTGTTTACGAGGTTTCTTCCTTGGTGACATTTCTATTGTTGGATTAATTGTTATCCTTGATTGTTCCGGGTCTTCGTCAAGACCAGGAGATGAAGTAGCCGAAACAGTAGTTGATCCTGAACTTTGACAACCACCACCATCTTGATCCCTTGGAGAACCAGGAGGACTGGATGTTGATGGTACTGATGGTAAAGAAGCAAGAACGGGAACTAAATTTTTAGCTGCACCTGAGAATTAAAAAGTTATATTATAGATGATTTAAATCAATAAAATTATCTATGTGCAAATAAAAAATATACAAATATATAAAATTTATTATCAATGCCCAATAAAGTTCAATATCTTTATAAAAATACCTTTAATAGGAGAAGTGTCATGATCTCTTTTCCTAAGTATGCTTGGTCTTGGAGATGCATTAGGTTTACTGTGTGGTTCATCATATCCTGGCTCAACAAGTAATCTTACAGGTTGTACCGCAGTCTGTCGATATTGCGAGTATGTACCTGTATGCAATTAAAAAGAAATATTAGAAAATTATTTTATCATTAAGCACAGTACAATTGTAGACTATTATTTAATAAAACTAGTAATAGTTTGTAAAACTAACCACCAGTCTCCAAAGAATAATAGGTAGTAGTAGTATGGGGTGGATGCAAGTATTGACCTTGAACTGACTGAGGAGGATTAGAAGTTGAATTGGTAGTATTCGTTGAAGAGTAACGAAGTCCTGATTGTTGAACAGGTTGTTTTATCTGTACCGCTTGTCCAATATTTTGTGCTTGTGCAGTTTTCACCGGCGTTGATGCAGTTCTTGCTGGAGCCAAAGGTAATGGATGCAAAGACATTCCAGTTATTCTTGTAACAGTAGTTGTAGTTTGTGGTAATCTTGTGACATTGGATGTATTTGATGTTGTTGTAATAACACGTGAAACTGTATTAAGACTTGATAAAGGAGTTACTGTTTGAACAACACGTGCTGTTCCCTGCTGCTGTTGCACCTATCAAAAAATTCCATTTTTATTTTATTATTTTATTTTATTTAACAATAAAATTCTATTAAAATTTTACCTGTTGCTGTGGGATTACGATACGACTGACAGTACCAGCTGATGGACCAGCTGTTGTATTAATAGATAACTGTCGGCTCAATGTTGGTTGGACACTAACAGAAGCTGTCCCACCTATTCTGCTTGTTGTTCCTACTACTGGTGCCGATACAGCTATACGGTTTACTGTACCTGTTGTACTGAGAGATCTACTTGTCTGATTAGGCTAAAATAATATATATGTATATAAATTATAATCGTTATTTAAAGTCAAATATTATTATGTAAAATTTCACTTAAAATGTTTACTTGAATAGCTTGCGTCGATGTTCTTCCAGTTTGCGATGTTTGCGAAACATTTGTTACTTGAGCAGCTGGAGGTCTATTTTGTGCAACTGGAAGTCGTGTAATACTATTACTTGTTTGTAGAATGGGTGTTATTAATCTGGACGGAGTACCAGGAACTCCAGTAACCATAGTGGCCTGTACAGATCTTCCTTGATTGGTTTGAGTTATTAATCTGGGTTGTTGTCCACTGTAAACAGCAGATGGAGGTCTTGTAGATACTCTACTAACAGGAGGTGTTGGGTGTCGTTGTGGTTGTGCATATACAACTGGAGTTGCTTTAGGTTGCCATTGAGGATTTGATACTGTTGTACTTATTCTAAAAAATAAAAATATATCATATTTTATGAACTATCATTAATAACTATTAAAAGTTAGCACATACATAAACATAAAATTTGAAAATAAATACATACCCTGCTCTTGTAGTGGGTACAGCTTGACCAGTGTTAGCTCTAACAATAGGCGTAGCAACTGTTGATCTTGGAGCAGCAATATTTGCAACCGCTGCTGGTCCTCTAGGTACATGATACGTTGCTGGTATACTAGCAATTTGCTGGTTCTGTTGATTTAACTGTTGTTGAGCTTGTTGTTGATTTTGACGTTCTACTGCATTCAATATACTTGGTGATATAATTCTTACCGTAGAACCCACTGAACAAAGCTATAAAATAAACATAAATGTTAACGTAAACATTGACTTAACTCTCAATTAATAGATATTTAAATACGAATGAATAAATTTACCGTCGTTGTGATCTTATTTGTTTCCGTATTGGATGTTGCACCAGATGGAATAACAGGCTTCATCAGGGATAATTTTGGATTAATGTCCAATGATACAGATTTACCAACAAGGCTAGAAGGAGTTCCAACTGTTCCAACAATAGTTTGCGTAGGCTGTATACTTTGTATATTACTTTGAACTACACTTTGTACATTCTGTATGCTTTGTATATTTTGCATTGTAGTTAAGTTTTGCGCTATAGTTTGCACTGTAGTCTCAGGCAAACGTTTATCACCGCCACCATCCGTAGAACTTAAATTTGTATTCATAGCTGCTTCCCTAAGAGAGTGCATATTAATAATAAATTGCATATTTTAATAAACACACAAAAAATAATTGTTTTAAATAATAAAATCGTTAAAAATATTGTATGAAGAAAAGCAAATGTTACATTTTTAAATATTTTAATCTGACAGCAGTTAATGTTGCATAGAAAGAATTGAAGAAAAGGGTGTATACCTTTGTATAAATATTAGATAATAATTTCATTACAGAATTACTTAAACGCTTAAACACTACATATTGTAAATAATTCTTTTTCATTGACGTTACGCGAAAAATAACATTTAACGAACAGCAAAGAACTCGCACATTTGCTACAAAAGTTTGTAGCGCCTAATGTAAGCAGATTGCAGTGTAGGTACACAGTAACTGGAAACATTTAAATGTCCCATGTATGTCTATTAAAGATTCCATCTAGGGGAATTAAGTTTTGGATGTTTGTATTGTTTTTATCTTATTTTACTACGTGATTGGATTACGGTATTGCAAAGTAATAAGATCAGTGATTTTGATTGGACACAAACTATGAGATTATAAATAATGAATTGACTTATAAATATTAACAATAAATTAAATATTAAATTACATAAAATACACATTTGATATTATAATCGTGTGAGGTTATATTGTTTGATAAACATTCATTTATTCATCATATACATGATGTTAAAGTATAAACCGGAAGTGATGTAAGATCTGTATTTTGCGCGCGAAATTATGATTTCAACGATAATTACAATGTGAATGTATCATTTATTTATTTAAAATTATTTCGAGATTTATGAGTGAGATATTGAATTAATATTATTTATCAATTATCATGTATTTTCAGTTATCCAATATTTAAATAAATGCTTTATTATTTAATATTGGTTTAAGTCATAATAAAACCAAGAATGTTAAATATCTTTAACAAATTGCTTATTTATGCTAAATATTACATATAATACATGCATATACTTATTTAATGAACAAATAATAAGGATAAAATATATGCGAAATGCTACACAATATAATCTTTATTTTATATAATTTCAATATTTCATTTTTCCATCTTATAGTCGACATTATTACACAATAACTATTATAGAATATATTTATAATATTATACATGTGTGTGTACATATTATGTACTCATCTTTACTATTGATTCATTTTATACGTATATCATTATATATATGTATATTTGCCTATGATTCACTCGATACTGCACATTTTTTGCATCGGATTCTTTAAAACCTAAATGCCTAGTTACATAACATACATACCCACGTTTAAGTGTATCACAGTTGTGTTGAGGGACAGAGAGGAATTAGAAGAAAAAAAGAAATTATTGTGCAACCGAAATCGAATATAGTCCATTCAGTAAGATCGTAATACACGTAGCACGACTAAATTATAATGAAGATAAACATATTTCTGAGATATGAAATAGAATTTTTAAAGAACTGGCAACTGCGATGAAATGTATCTTGCATTCCTCAAATTAAAAGAAAGTTTTTCATTTATATGTGCATAAAGATTAAATATAATTTCACGAAGATGAATGATAAGAAATAGAAAGAACCGATGCGTTTATATTTACATCAAAGTTTGAAATCATTATTTCTTTTGTTAAAAGTATTTGAAAATCTATATATATGATGTCTTAATGAATAATTGAAAATAAATTTGAGGATGACCATTATCCATCTGACAAATTTATTCTTCGATAGAAATAAGAAAGAATAGTGCACAATGTTATGCATAAGTTTTGAATACGAGAGCCTTAGAAGTTTCATTTGTGTTAAGAAATATTATATTAATAAAAGTATCCTTTTTCATGATGGAATATACAATCTTACATCTATTGATTATGTGTACCTGCTTATTAAAAAAATATCTAAAAATATATTGTACAAGTCACAACAGTCTGTATTGTCTCAAAAAATAAACTTTGAATGAATATGGTGTCATGGACACCATTAAAAGATGAATTGCTGTAAGGAATGTAACTAGCATCTCATCACGTAAGAGCCGTCTCTTGCAAAGATATTTACTAAGTCTTCTGCATTTTAATCCATTTATCACCTTATTGAATGTTAAGGATATCGTGATAAATGTATTAATACTATGCTCGATATACACCCATTCAATAGAAAATGACGTACAAGTTTCGAAGCAATGTTATTTACAGTCAGTCGATCTGAGCTAGTAAAACCTTTGGCTTTACCTAGCTTTCTGAGTGGACTAGAAATCGATTTCCGAAAATGTTTGTTTTTCTTTTATTAAGGAAGAAGATAAGAAAGAGTAACACTTAACTAGGTCCAGGAGGAGCATTGAAATTAAACATAGTTGTTGGTGGACGTCCTGGTAAAGGTTTTGGTGGTAGTCTTGGAGTCACAGACCCTAAAAATCCATATATTGTGAAAATCAATTGCTATTAAGAAATGTTCATGCACCTAAATAAAATAATTTAGGAATTTATAAGTCATTACCATTAGGTTGTGTAGGGGGAAGCTTTGTAGGACTAGGCCCATTAAAAGACATATGTCGACGTGGGTGAGCGTTTGACGAACATGTATTTTCTAATGTTGAATTTCGCCTAGTTAATAACGCCGAAGTGCTTGGATTCAACGTAGTTGGAAGTCTTGGTGGCAATGTCGTTAAAGGCAAGTCTCTTCTTGGTGGTAATGGTGGTGGTGAAGTGCCATCTCTTGGAGGAAGTATAGGTGCATTTGGTGCTTGCCGTGCCTGTTATTATAATTTATAAATAAATAATATATATATATATATATATCTATATATATATAAAATTGATCTCAACAAAAATTCTTATAATTACCTGCTGAGGTGATTCACTTATTGAGCTTTCCCGCCTTCTGTGAGATCTAGGTGGTAAGGGTGGTGGTGGTTGATTAGGAGGCATATGGCTAGGAGAAGGTGGGGGAGGCATTATAGCACCTGGACTTCCACTAGACGATGACAATCCTGTCAAGGCTCCCATAACACCGATAGTACCAGAATTAAATCCAAAGTGAGTAATTTGCGATTGATGATGCGTCGTAGGAAGGTGTCCCGGTGATCCCATTTGTGGACTACTACTCGGCGAATTGACTGAGAGTCCTGACATACTAAGTGGACCTGGTGAACCTGGGGGTTGACCTATACCTGTATAACAAGCTACACACATACAATCCATATAATAGATTAATTTATTTTACTTTAAATACAAACCTCCTAATAATACAGGCGCAAACACGCTGTGGTCCCCTGTATGTGGAATTGCAACCTGTGATGTATGTGGTGGTGTCTCAGGTAATTCTGGTGGGAGAGGTGGTGGTACCTCAGGTGGTGGATCGTGTAATCTTACACTTGATGCTGCTTGAAGAGGAGCAGGTAATTTACCACTCAAACTTCTTGCTTTAATACCCGGTGACTTCAAATTTAAATCCGGCCATTTGCGAGGCTATGTGATTTTTAATACATAAATATATAATCTATTAATTTTTACATTGAAAAATGTATTTGTTATAAAAACATATATATCTGATATAAATGAACTTACAACTCTGGGTGGTTGTCTGCATCCTCTGGGTTCTACTTCTAAGCTTTTATTAAATAAGTAATTACTAATATCTGCATCTTTCATATTGGGATCGAATGGACATAAGTTCTCAATGAAATGTCGTATTCTAGGTTCTACCGAAAGACAATATGGTTGATTTTGGTATTGCTGAATTTCTCCAGTTATTTCCGCAACTTTCCGTCGTTTACTAAAATTTATTAATTCTGGACTTCCCGGAAGATAATCGGGATTTCCTTCTTCAATATGTAAAATATTAGTCAAATACATACCTAAATATAAAAATGTTTAATTTTAGTAAAGAGTTGATAAATATTATATATGAAATCAATTAATGTCAGATATATTTTCTTACCAAAAAAAGGTACACAAGGAGGGTTTATCGATCTTAATTTTTCTTGATACTTTTTAAAGTGGTCGTTATTTAATTCTCGTGCCTCTTCAAGTGCTTTTTCTAATCTCGCAGGTATTTGCTAAAATATAAAACATTCGGTATAGATCAAAGTAAACATCAAAAATTATATATATTTAAATAATTTAAACTTACTTGAAAAGTAAATTTTAACCTAAATACAGATGCAGATCCCATAGCACTAACAATGGCTAATACACCATTAAAATTATTAAGATCTTGCAACACCATCATAACTTCGATTGCTCGTGAAACAATTGCTACTCTTTCTTCAAGATTTTCTGCCTCTACTATCGTTTTATCGAGCCATCTAGTAAACTATGAAGTAACAGAACATACAGTATATTGTTTTGCAAAATTTTGCAAAATTATATGTATTAAGCATCTCTTACATTTGTCGTATGTTTGATCATTTTCAATAAATTTGGTGATGTCTTTTCTTTATCCTTTTTAGTCCATACTGATCCTACTAACTCAGAAGGTTTTACAGTTCTATACAATTCAAATTCTAAAAGTGTCAATTGTCTTGCTAATTCAATGGGGTGTAACTGAAATCAAAGTATTTGTTATTTAACTGTATCTATAGAAACAAAAAAATAGTGTGAGTATACGCATTATATTTAATTATGTTGATGCTTACTGTAAGTATACCCCATTCCTCTTCAGGAACTTTTAGATGCCACTCAATAGGTGGAGGAGATCGTTCAAAACTAAAAGTTATTTGCCGTTGTTCAGACGGCTCACATTTTCTTTGTACAATTTTTATAACCGAATCAACCCACTTTCTCATTGATTTACCACTTACAGTATCTAAAAACGTTTGCAATCTTTCCAGAAGATTTCTATCACGTTCAAAATCATAAAAATGATGATCCACCTATAAAATATTAATATAATTACAATTATATATATATATATATGTATATTTAAAAGAAATAATATTTACATATATTTTATTTACTCACCCAATGCCTTAAAACATTTAAAACCCTAAATTGAACAGGTTGACAAAATTCTTTCCTATATCTTTTCCAATCCTCTCTAGCTGTGGTTTTACAGCCAGAAGGTTTTTCGTCATCACCATAAACTAACGAAGGATCTGGTATGTCAAATCTTTCTATTAATAATGTCAATAATTCTTGAGGTGAGCAAAAACTCCTGTAAATATTGATACGTATAAAATAAAATAATAAATGTCTATGAAATCAAATAGAAGAAATAAATGAGGTATATTTACCTAAAAGTAGTAAGGAATGTACGTACAAAAGCAGGATCAGCATATATGTGGTAAGTTAATCTTTCTACCAATTTGACCAATATTGCACCTTTAATTAATGGCACCCCACCATTTTCTCTAGCTTCCAAAACAATATTTTCTGAACTATCTTGTTCAGCAAATTTATACAAATGTGGCGGAGGTAATTTCAAAGGATGTTTCCTCTCTTCATCCAAGAGAATACTATCCAAAGTTCGTTCTAACATACTTTTAGTATTTAACATAACTAAATCAGCCATCCAATTGTTTTTATCTTCGGCGGATTTGGCAACGAGTATAACGTTAGGATGGTCCCTTGGTGCTATCTCAAAGGCATTTTTTAGTTCCTCTGTATCTTCTCTGTCTATAATGTCAACTTTTCTAATGAAGAATCTTTCTTTTAAACGAAGTTCACCTGGATGTGTTGGATGAACCACACCAACAACACCGGCAGCAACAGTGACACTGACTCTTTTACCACCACTGGGCTTACATAATACCAATAATCCATCGAATAAAAGAGCTTTCCTTTCTGTTAACCTTCGACCATTACTACCTACTTTTCCTAATGTATCCTCCCTTATAAATTCATTGCAACATTGCCCAACATCTCTCTGATCCCACCCATCAACAGTTTTTTGTAATTCACTAATCTTCTCCAATGCTGCTTGTCTTCTAGCACGACTTTGCATTCGTAAACCAGTATCTTTTTTTGGAAGACTTGCAACTGACTGCATTAATTCCATTTGTAACGGCCTTAGTAGTCCTTGTACTTGTTCTAATGTTTCACCATCTTCTGTGTTGGGTGTGCGTTTCTGTAATACCTGAATACAAAAATATGAAAAATAATTAATATTAATAATATAACTTGTTTAAATATAACAATAATTAGTAATTTGTCAATGTAAACAATATACTTTTATATAATCAAAGTACAAAAAACAATGCCACACAGGTTGCAATAAAAGTTTTGGCAAATAGTATTTAACAGCTTCTTTGAAACCATGTCCTGCTGCTCTTAATGCTGCATTAGCTTCTGGTCTTGATAATAAATTTGTTAAAACTTCTTTACTAGCCGAACTATTAATATCTTTTGCGTATCTGTTAGAAAAAAAAATGTACAATAATGTATTATTGTCTATTGATACATTATACGGCATAATTATCGATAAATAACATACTTTATATACACATCAAACTCGGCAGCTTCAGCCAATTCTTCAAAACATGATCCAACGGTAGGAGTTTGTTTTTCTTCTGTAATTTCCATTATATCTTCTAAGCTACCAAGTAATGTAACAGTGACTTCATATATATCCATAATATTACTAAAAAGCGTTTCAAGTTCACTTTTATCTTGTGCAAGCTTGGCAATTTCTTCACGAAATACCTAAATGAAGTAAATTTTATTATTATTGCATTAATTTTTTACTTATTAAATAATCAAAATTAATTTGGACATTGTTATACCTTTATGATCATGTGAAGATCACGCAAATAGTGACGTTCATCGTGTATAAGGTCTCTAACAGATTCTTCATATGTTTGAGAGACAACTGCACCTAATCCGCTTTGCGGAATTTCTGAATAATCATCTTGAAAAAACATATCCATCAGTACCTGTTGATAATAAAATATTTCTTTATATTTTAATATTATTTAAATTTCAATGGCATATTTTTCAAATTTTTCAAATTTAATAATATAAAATAGTTACTAATATAGTATTCTATTATATATACATATATATTCTATTATCAAAGATAATATCTTACATTAAGTAGTGGTATTGCAAGTATATGTGTCAAATTTACAAATATTATGTTTAACTTTGTGCAGAATTTATACAAACAAAAAAAAAGAAATGTAAATTGAAACAAAATATATATATTATATGCATATGTAAAAATAATTCATGCTATTAAGAAAAATGTTTATAAAATCTATCTCAAGTATGTTTACATTATATTTCATGCATACATAATGTATTTGTATTGACCACATTTATTATTATTAAATTATTGTATCAAATTTATAATGAATTTACAGATTCTATATACATGATATTTCTATATAATAATTATATATTCTATACAACATCGTATCATAACAATTTAATATACTTTTTATAATTACATTTAATATACGTAGTACATTATAAAGTATATATCTTTCATCGATTAAAATATTGAATAAACGTAAAAGAAAATTCTATATAATATAATTTATGAATTGAAAATAATGCGAACAAATCTACTACCGCATATCAAAAATAAA
The DNA here is from genome assembly GCF_001465965.1 of Polistes dominula. The sequence goes on along the minus strand of NW_015148972.1, from coordinate 426,009 downwards.
AATATATTATAATATTATTTTGTATAGTTCAATTTCCAAAATAAAAGAAAAAGACAATACATCAAGCAAATAGAAATTTCTTATAAATTGTTTAATACATAAAACACTTTCCATATATCTTTTTTTTTTTTTGCTAAAGGATTGCAGGTACGTACCACCTAGAACAGCATGAGCGAAGAATGAACACCGTTGATTTTGTTACATGTTAGTGGTAAGCATGTAATTAAGCAAAAAAGATATGCAGCCACAATAAATCTGTGGCCATTCAATTCTATCCAATAATAAATTTTAGATTTGACAATGCAGCAAAAACTATTTTAATTATTGCTAGTAATAGATATAGTTCGTATAAATTACATACAGATATTTAAAATAATCATTTGATTAACAAATTAATTAACAATTTCTATCACTTTTATTACTAGCAAAATTATGTTTAACTTACTAATGATTTGATTAAATAAATGAAATAAATTAAAAAGGGAAAAATATGAAATTATCTATAAGTTTCAAGAATAATGCGTAAGAGTGAATTAAAAGTCAGGCAATATAATTCAAAGTTATATTCTACGATACTAAATAATGAATAAATACATAGCTGTAAGTACAGTTTTAATTAAACATGATGTAAAAAAAAAAAAAGAAAAAGAAAAATACTTTGAAACTATACTGAATTATTTTTAGTATATAATATATATCTGTTTGCAAGGCTGTGACATTTAACAAGAAAAAGCGTTGTGCAAAAATAATAAAAATTATGCATACGCGACTTGGTTTTGTTGTAGCAAAATATGTTATGTATGTTAATAAAAAATGTGCATGGACAAAAGGACAACGCAGGCTTAAGTATATATATCTTCAACAAATGATATATTACCATGTCTGCGTACATAGCAACCCTTATATCCTCGCAAGAGATCTCCACATGACGTATATTCTTAACATAATTTCCAGCTAACTGAAAAGAAAAGAATTTAAAGTATCTCAAATACCTATGCGTTATTATTTAAAATGAAAATTATAGTTTGTAATACCAATACCAACCTTTAAAATATCTGCCGATATATATTCCAAAACTCCTACCACAAAAAGACTAACTTGTAAGTCAATTTTGTGCTGCAAGACTTCCTACAAATGTATATTAAAGAACTAATGTGGGTATGAATAAATCTTTTTTGGTTGTTGACGACTAATGCGTCCATAACGGGTCTATAAACCTATTATTCATATTGCTGCTTACTTTCTGCAGCAGTTGATGAATTTTATCAACAGGAAGAACTAACGGTGACTTCTTTTTTCCTTTCTCTAAGGCATCCTTAGCATCTCGCAATGCCCATCTGTCGATGGGAGTCGGAAATGTCCTTCTTACTCTTTCTTCTACATCTTGTGGTGTGTGCGGAGGTGGATGACCACAAAGCATGCCCAGCATTTTTAATATTAAACTTTCAACATAGTCTAAGGCATCTTGGCGTGCTTCAAGACTAGGATGTACTTGTTCCAATACCTACCACAATGATAATGACAACATTGACATATGTATGCTTATTCAAGAATGTCTTTAGAATCTAATCTATAGAATATCTTTAATCGAAGGAAAATTAGTCAATAAAATAACAACTTTCAGACCTTCATTGAAAAATTCTAAATCATTGATTAGAACAGTTTTAATTAAAGGTGGTCTTATAATATTCTAATTGCATATGTTTAATCTACATTATTTCCTGTTTTTTCCTTCTAATATATTGCAGATAATCTATTGCGTAATTAAAGAGCATTCGACGTTAAGTTTGGCTAAGAAATTTGCCAATACATTGACGATTGATAGATTTGATCGAACACGGAAGAAAGTAGTACGAGCATTTAAACATCGTAGACAGTAAGAGAAAGAGAGCGAGAGAGAAAGAGAGAGAGAAAGAGAAAGAGAAAGAAAAAGAGAGAAAGAGAGAGAGAGGAAGGGTGGCTCGATTGATCGATCGTCGTCGCTCTTGTAAAGATTATCGGAAAGTTTTGGAAATGAGAAACGTATGATGGACAAAGTGATCATTAGTTTTGTCGTGCTTCGATAACGTAACAATGAATTTACCTTTCTAAGGGAATTGACAAACACTCCCTTCCACTTGGCGGCGTTCTCCTCCTTCAGAAAGTCGTAGCCTGACGGCTCGCCCACCACCGACGCCGGCGATGAAAACATTTCACCGTTCTGTTAGGACAGAAACTATCAACGGCATCCGAACTAACAATTACAATCACATAACCACCTTAAAGAACACGCTCCGGAGAGTTCTCCGAATTTATAAAGAACATCGTCAAGAGGCACAAAAACTTGACATAAACGTCTCTGTCTGTCCGCCTGTCCGTTACTCAGGGCGCAGACATCATACCTCTCTTTTTATCCTTCTCTCTCTTTCGTTTACTCACTCTCTTCTTTCTCTTTCTCTCTTTTTCGTTCTCTCTCTCTCTTTCTGTCTGACTCTCTTTCTCGTTCTCTCTCTCTCTTTTTTTTCTCGCTTTCTGTGAGTAAACGATGATAGCTAAGCCACTCGATCGTATTTTCGCGCCTCTCCCACGTCCCTTGTACTTTTTATTCGCATAGGAAACATCCCCGAGGCAAACCCAAGAGTCGTCGAGTTCTCACACTCGCGCATCTTTCAGAGCCGAAGGTTCGGCCAGAAATTGTCCTTTATTAGATTCCAATGGTATACTTGTCGCACCACTACCGTCTCTATCCGAAGCTACTACCATGGCGCGGCGCGACTTGCCACACACGGTAGTTCGATCGATATCGCGATATTAGCGATTTTCTTTAGCGAGACCGGACGAGATATCGAGAGTTATCGATAGAACTCGAATCGACTTGGTTACTATGCTTATTCGCATGATGGCGCTTCAGTTCTCGTTCGCGCGATTTCGGAATATTACGACGCTTATCGTTAGTTATTTTTATTAATTATTTTTGTTAGTTTATTCTAATATTTCGTGCATAAAATATATGATAATTAAATAGCTAGAATATTGTTGTAAACGTTGAAGATCAATGGACTTGTTTATAACTCGCGTGTGACGATAAAAATAATATCACGAAAGAACGCGTTATATTCTGTAATCCTTGTAGTCGTCTTTGATGTTTATTTTTCGTATGTAAACAATTTCGTTTATAGTTCTCAGTTTATAGAATCAGTTCGAAATTAGTGCTCGTAACGTGAAAGTGCCAAGACGATGGAAGATGAAGAAGAGAAGAAATTAATCGGAGAAAGAAATGCATTGCCATTCTGTTCACCGATATTTCAAATTTTGGAGGAAGAATTTCGCGCCGACGATGTGGTCGCCATGTTTCTTCCTGCGAATTTCGAAGCTTTCATTGGGGATGAATATACTTGATATCTGGTCATATCTACATTTCGGTATGTTTTATTTGAATATTTAATTTTTTTATGCAAAGCTTACATATATTTGTTTAATTTAAAATCTTAATTAAGTACAATTGAATCATTATATTATATTACATTCATTTTTATCGACATTTCATATATATATAACACATACATTCGTCTTAAAATTTGAAATCTCTTTCACAAATTCTTTCTTTGCATTGCTTAAAAATATTATTTTATTATAAATACTGTAAAGATTGTGAGGGGGTGAGATGCTTATCGGATGAATATTAGTTCGCAGATAATAAATAAATTAGTATAACGCAGTTTTTTTTTTATATGAAAGTAATATAAAAAAAGCGTCCCGTCAATCCTTATCATAAAAGTCCCAAACTTAATACCGCTTGTTAGATAATTATAGATCATTATAGCAAAATATATATCCCTCTGTTTCTCTCTCGTATAGTGTCTCTCCTCAATTTTTTTTTTTTCAGTGTCCCCTAATTATAGAATGAAATCATCTGTAAGTAGAATTAAAAAAAATATAATTTAAAGATATGCGTAAGAGTTGCTCAGATAATTATACAATATCACATATCATATTTTGTATTATCTACATAAAATTAAATATTTAATAAATGATAGGATTTATCCATTGAACTTAAAAATGTGACATTAATATGTTCATACATACTTTGTATATACACATAATTAAATTTTTAATGATATAATGGAATCTTAATTTTAATGATAAAGGATAAAAAGTTAATAGCATAAATCGTTATTGCAACACATTTTTCAGATAATGTCCATAAGAACATGAACTATTTCAGTTAGTATCCGACAAGAATTTATCAATGAAGATACACTGATTTGTTTGCATCACGTATTTTAACATTCATACTATATATTATATCAAATTTATGACATACGTAATTGCGCTCTTATCTGTAAGGCTTTACGCTCCTTGAAATTAGGTAGAACATAGGAATTATTCAAATTTAATGTTCGTTTAATTAAATGCATTGGTGTTTTTTTTTTGTTTCATTGATATTTCATGGAAATTATACGATTTTCTTTTCATCAAAATATTATAGAAAATTTATATACGAATCTTTTATTTTAATATATAWATATTGTTAAAGAAAATAAATACATACCTAGGGGTTTCATCGTAGGTCAGTTTGTTTGTATGTCGAACGATTCTTCGTGAATCGGTTTGATTTTCATTGTTCTTTCGTTTACGTCGTTTTCTGTAACATATTGTAAATAAATAATTTATGAAGATTCCAAGATATTTCTATAAATAAGATTTTGATGTATTACATTTACTTACATTATTGTCGGTTTCATTCTGATATAAATAGGTCGGTCTGTCGACGTTAGGGAATTTATTTTATAAATGCTATAAAGTGTTTCAAGTTCTGCCAATCTTTGATCGGAAACGCGTTTCAATCGTCTAAAATTGTTAATGAAATTTTTCAAAATAAATCAAATATTTCTTTTCTCTTTTAATTTTAAGATTTCGATAAAATATCATACGAGTATAAATTTAAAAAAATAATTCAAATTAATATGATACTTAAATATAGAAAAATTCTACTCACTTCCATGATAAGTTCGATAATTCATTTTCCGCATTGGATAGGGATAATTCGATATTCAAATCATTTTTATCCACCCCCGCGAGTCTAATGAGAATGCAAAGAAAAACAATGTTAGTTTAATGAAGCTCCGTCTCTTTATGGCATTAATGAATTTCAATGAAATATTCACGAGGAACAAAAACGAGATATAATTCTGATGTAACTTTTGCAACTTTTGTGTAATAAACTTGATTTATAATCCTATATGCGCGCACCTACTTTTTAAAAATAGATTTTATTTGAAAAAAAAAAAAAAAAAAAAAACAAATACGTTAAATATTTCTATATATATAAATCTTTTTTAATCCTGATTTTGTATAACGATCATTGTAAGTATTTTGAAAAAAGGGGTGGTAATCAAAAAAACATACGGAACAATTACACGATTATAAATTAATAAAATATCTACCTGATTGGCTGACCGTTAGCAGAATCGAAGAGGATCAACGATAAAATAAAAATAACGATTTTTATAGAAATCATTGTGGCTTTTTTTTCTTATTCTACTTTTCGATAAAGTCAAAATATATACTATCTTGTAATATTAATCTCTTAAGCTCAAATTAACACCACGATGTTCAAAGCTCAACCGATTTCGTCTTGAGTCAAACTATAACATAAAGCGGACATCCTCGGACGTGTGTTTATATCGTTCTAAATCCCCTCCACTAAGTCTAATTAATGACGATTGCCCTATACTCTCCTTTTTATCACTTACACATATATTCCATTTCTTGTCAAAGACGCGTGCCTCTTCCCTCTCTTTCTCCCCTTCTCTCTCTCCCTCTCTCTCTCTCTCTCTCTCTCTCTTTTACTTCATGTTTTTATGTGTATGTATATATAAGATAAATCGATCTTCTTGAGAGTAGATTTACTGCTTTTTTGCGGTTTATCGCCATAAATGATTTTATAGTTAAGGTACTCGTTAAAAAATAATCTTTCATTTATCGTTTCATTTTGAAAAATAACAAAGATATACAAATGATATTATATCGAATCCTTGGTAGCCATATTGATTCTTGTCTAAGAAAATCATGATCAATAATAAATATATATATATATATATATATGTACTTATTTGTATTTGCATACAAAATAATACCTAAATGACGTATTTGTTTTGAAAAAGAGGGCGTGGTAGATATGTGAAAATTTCACAATGGGATAAATAATGAAATTCGTTGTTTTACTACGATAAAAACCTGCGCAATATCAAATAAACCAAAAAATCTTTCATTTGATAGTAATAAAGATGATGCTCGTCAAACGGAAATGTAAGATTGTGCAAGGGGAGTGGTCCATCGAGATGTAATATATATATATATATGTTTAAATGAGAGGGAGAGAGAGGGAGAGAACTTACTGCGCAGTTTATAATTGCGAAATGTAGATCAACCACGCGATTCATTTCTCTCTCGATCATTTTATATCATCGTCCTCTTACCATTAGACTGTTTAACTTCGTATCGACATTTTTAATGGTCTCACCACGTAGTAAGAATTTCTCCATTAAATTCTTTATAATCATTTAAAAAATTATTAACTTTTTTTTTCTCGATCGTTAAATAATGGATAAGGAATAATTTTTTTTTCTTTTATAGAAAAAAAAAAAAGAAAAAAAAATTCAATTTGTTTCGTCAAACGTCTGATTCTTTATTCCGTTTCCATTTCTTATTGACTCGCAAGTAGTTCAAAGCAATTTTAGTCAGACAGGATCTATTACCTCTCTCTCTCTCTCTCTCTCTCTCTTTCCTTCTTACTTTGTTTCATTCTTTCTTTCTTTTTCTCCTTCTTTCTCGCACGCGTTATATCGCGCCTTAACTTTAACAAGATGACTTTTAATTGTTTCATGTCAATATTCATTCTTTGAAAGAAACAAACCTTTTTTTTCATTTTACATATATGTATCTTTTTTTTTACACTCATTGATAAAATGTAATCTTTTGAAAGTAAGAAGTAAAATATGATGATGACCTTGTTTATTAAATATAAGTAAATGAATAATCTCGCCTTAGATGAACTTTTTTTTTTATATTTTGGGCATATATAAATATTAATTAGATATTAATCTTGAAATTTCATTAATCAATTATTGTTTTGTATATATATATAAAATATATATATTTTATATATATATATAAACACGATTTTTATATGTATATTTCGTTTTTATCGGTTAAGAAGTGTTGTTTTTTAATAACGTTCATAGAGGGAGTTGAAAGGTATTTTTTAATTTTGGCGGGTAAATTAAGGTATGTTTAAACAATGTTGTATATAGTTTTTTTTCTTTTTTTAAAGGATTATTCGAAATACAAGAAGATTGATTATGCATAGACACAATTTATATTTTTATTCGTGCTCTCTCGTGAATCATGAAGACAAAATACAATAAATTATTTCATTATTAATTAATATAACATAATAAATATTAATCACTGTAACGCATAGTTTTAATATCCATGGAAACTTTGCGCGCACAGATCGTTTTGTTAAATAATAAATAAATAAATWAATTAAAATAAATAAATAGTTATACATATATAAATATATATTTTTTTTTTCTAAATAAATAATACGCAGTGATAAAAAAAGAAATGGGGGAGAGTAACATCGAATAAGTTCGATAGAATACATTTGAAATATTCCGAAACGATTCTTTCAAGAGAATTCCTAAAACAATCAGCCTTTAAACACACCCACCACACACACACACATAGTTAATACGTCAAACACGTACATTTATATTATTCATCTATATATAATATAATATAAGTACTAATTATATATATATAATTTACTTATGATAATAAGAATGTGAATTAAGTAAATAAGTAACTAAATAAGTACATATATCGAGATAAAACGATAGAAATATCGATAATACTCATAAAATACGCGCGTGCTAACGTTAGAATGTAATTTGAAATAATTTTATCTTTATGAATGAGAGCGCAATAAATTTTAATCAACGATGACGTTAATATAAGAGCTCACATGAAGGTGATGTATAAATACATAAGATAAATGCATAGACATAAGTAAAGGAATGTGAATCAAATTATTTATAGAAAAATCAACGATATATTCTTCTTTCTTTTTTTTTTTTTATCTTCCTTACATTGTTTAGTTTGTACCGGCATAATGACATTTTATTACGACATTATACGCGTATACTACTTTTAAAAATCACGTAAGATATTTTTTTTTAAAATGAAGTTTAAATGATAGATAAAATAATTCTTTTTTTTTTCTCTTTTTTTTTTTTCACTCTTTCATTCCTTTTTTTCTTTTTACTCAGATCTTTCATCGTTCACGTGATTATCACTCCTTATGTCATTATGCCATCGTATAATACGTGTATACATATTTTAATGATGCACGCTATATGCATCACCGAGATCGTTTGAGATTGCGGTGAATTGACTATGAAAATATAATAAATGATTATTTTTTATATGTCGATTAATGTTAAGAATAATTAAATAAATAAAATAAATAACTTTGAAAAAAGAGTGATAATGTAAAATGAAGAAATGAAAAATGAGATAAGAAATAAATTAAATATATATATATCTATATATCTATATATATAAGCTACGAATTGAATACTGTTCTCGTTAAGATGTCGAATACTTAAAAAGAAAGAACATAATTTTAAATATTACGATTGTTTCAGGCTTTCTCATTTCTTCTTTATCTTCTATTCTTCTTTTTCTTCTTCTTCTTCTTCTTCTTCTTCTTCTTCTTCTTCATTCAATGAAGATTCTTCATTTTGTTGTCGCACTGCGTAATTTACTAATTTTTGTCTTATATATCCCTTTCTCCATTTCTCGTATTAACTATTTGAACTACAATCTACGAATCACGATAGAATTTATTAACATCATTCGTCGTGTCTTATTATCGTAATTATTTATCGCATTTAAATTCATGAAAGAGTTCAGTGCATCAAACTCGGACGGAGAACGATCCGTAATACTGATTTAGGCGGTTCACGATCGAGTTGCTTTATTATTTCTCTCCTTCTTTTTTTTTTTTTCTTTCTTTCCTTTCTCCTCTTCTTCTTTTTATTAATTTCTTTTTTTTCTCTTACTACACTCGATTGCTTCGATCTTCTTCTCAGTCGATATTGCAACATCCAATTAGACTAATATTGTCTCTCGATTTCTAAATGACCGCTTGCATCTTTCTATAAATAAAAAAAAAAAATATGTTTAATGAACGTTCGTTGATTCATTAGTATCGATTATGTTTTGATTTTATGTGACTACATTTTCTTTTCATTTAATACAAAAAGAACCATTTTTTTTTTTTATCTTCTTTCCTTGTTTTTTTCTTTTTTTTTTTTTACTGTCGCCTGATAAGCCGTTAATAAATTACAAAAAAAGAAATGAAAAGAAAAATCAGAATATTTACATAATACATTTATGCTCATATTTCCGGGATGATGTATGATTTATTGGAAAAATCTTGCATCATTCTTGTAATACAAGAAACGCAAATTGGATTTTATAACTTACAGGAACAAAGTTCATCAAAGTTTTCTTGGCGCGTGCCGATCATTCTTTTCATTTAGATTTTTATTTATTCGTAACTTTTTTTTTTTTTTTTAATACTTAGTATACTAATTATCACATGATTACGTATTCAATATTGCGAATATGAAGTTTTAGATACGTAGTTTCAGATACGAATGAGAAATTAGAAATTTCATTTACTTTCGATAATTTTTATAAAACGTACATTAAATACGATACATTTTTTTTGTTGTCTTTTATTTATTTGATCAGTATTTTTATTAATCAGTGATAAATACATTTTGTTGTATAAGCAATTAATTTTATCGATTTAATATTGCTTACACAGTTGATTTTATTTCATTTTCCAAATATTTTCATTATAATATTGATAATTTCGTTTTTTTTATTTTTTTTTTTTTATTATTAATTCGATTAATATCGATCATACTGTTTTATTTTATTTCAAAATATTGAAAAATACTGATCCAATAAATATACAAATTTTTGTGTGTGTTGTTTTTTTTTTGGTTTCTAAACTTGTTCAAATAAATTTCAAGAATAACATTGAACGCGTGGGTGGTTAAAAGATGGTATGAGAAAAGTAGTGTTTTTTTTTTTTTAAGTGATAAAACTTACCAATGGTAGAGACAGAATCTCGTTATTCTCTTCCGGTAGAAAAGTTGAATCTTGTCTGTCAATTTGCAAAATTTTGCTCAATTTGTTCAAACTGTCGTCCGATGCAGATCTTCGTTTGCGACCACTACACAAACAAACAACACGATAATTAATTRGATTCATGTTGGTCCCTTGAAAATTCACTTATTATTACAAAGGACATAGAAAAAATGATTAAAACAATATTCGAGAGTTCCTTTTGTTTTTCTTGAAAACACGCCTCACGTCGAATTATATGATCGTGCAATATAATTTATCGCTTAATTAATCTATACATGTACACATTACTTCTCTAATATGCGTAAATAGAAAGAAAAATAAAAAGAGAGAGAGAGAGAGAGAGAAAGAGAAAGAGATAGATTAATTAACGATTAATTAATGATAAAACGATGTGGACAATACCTTTGTTATTTCTTTTTCTTTTTAAAAAATGACGAGTAATACAGGTAACAAAGTCACTTGATCGATTTAATCTAAAATAAATCGATATTACTTATTATCAGATGTTCTCGATTAATATTTATAATAATATCGATAAGCATTTAACAAATAAAATGGCGACGTAAGTAAATACAATTACGAAATAAATGGGATATTAGTCTCTACGTGATTTTCGACATGAAAACTTAAACTTCACGGTATCGGAAAGAATTAAAATAAAAAAAAAAGTGAGAGAGAGAGAGAGAGAGAGAGAGAGAGAGAACACGAAAGAGATCACGCGTGGTTCTCATGTCGAAATGTAGAAGAGGATGACGTGTCTAACGAATGAAATCGTCTCAGTCATGCAATCATTAGGAATTTCTAAATTTGAATTATTCAATTCCAATTTCCATCAATTTTATATTCACCAAATTTTCAGATAAATTTATCTACTTTTTATTCAAATTTTTATTATTAACCAATATTAGATATATAGTCATTTTTGTTTATATAATATATTTGAATTTTAATTTAATAAAGAATTTATTAACAAGAAAGAATTTAATTCTAAATTAATAAAGAATCATTTTTTAATTCTATAATTTGTTTTGATAATTATAATTCTATAATAATTATATATTATATATTTATATATTATTATATATTATAATAATAAGAATATAATATAATATATAATATATAATATATACAACAAAAAAATATAGAAAGGGCTGAATGGTTTTCATTCTAAGTAAGTGAAATATTGTTCACGTGATAATATATAATATGATGCAACATTGGAATTTCCTACGTCATATTTGAAAATTTTTTTATTAAAGTTATCGATTAGTTAGAATCTTTGATTATATTTATACATACACACACATATATATATATATATATTTTTTTTTTTTATGACTTGTGGTATAATTATAGACATTATCGAGAATCGTTGAGGTAACATCTGCTTATCTAGTCGATTCACTGTTAAAAAAAAATAAATAAAGGACTTATGAGAACATAGGATACTTTGTTACATCATCATTGTTAACATATTACGTATGATATGGTAGAGACATGCTATGATACGTCATTCTCTTACATATGCGCCTTTCATATTATTGTGTGAATCCCCTCTTATATCTTTAATATCTGAAGTGAGTAATGTTATCAGGAAATACCGACAATTAGCGGAAATGAACGAATTCAATTTGCGAAAGGGAAAGAAAATTTTATCGATCCTACAAAGATACGAAAAATTCTTCGAAGTCTTCTTACATTCAAGTTTTAATCGATCGACATTTTTTTCTTTTTTTTTTTAGTCTAACATTTTATTTTGACTCAATATTTATTTTCAATTATTAATTTATAATAATCATTTTATATCTATTGGGTTGGCAGAAAAGTAATTTCAGTTTTCTAGTGTGAAATATTACTTTCTTGCCATATATATCTAATTATAATTTAATTAATTAGTTATATAATTAAATTTATATTATATAATTTATTATTATATAATAAAATTTATATTTTTATATAAATACAAAATTTAATTGATGAATTTAATTATAAATTAAAATAATAATAAATAATTATATTTAAAATTGTATATATTAATATATATATATATATGTGGGGAGTGTTGAATATCAAAGAGTAAACACAGAGATAAGTAGGCAGGTAACGAAAGACTATCGAAATAAAGAAAGACGGTATTTGGACTGCTCTTTTATAAGCGAAGAAGTTGTGTGTGTAAGTCGGTGTGAGCTGGAAGGTTCTCGAGCGATATCAGTGATTTGTTTATTGAACCGGGTTGGATGTTGGGAAAATTCGAGAACGATTAGAAAAGGTTTTGTCCCTCGGGGATGCAGGGTAGGGGAGAAACCTCATAAGGAGAAGACGGTCACGCGTGCAGGGCGTTTTTTCGGGAGTAAAGAGAGAGAACCGAGCGATGATAGCGAGCGATTCGATACGAACGTGATTAGCGAGTGAATAGTGAAAGAATAGCGAGTGAGTAGTGACTGTGTGAGGTCTGAGTGAGTGTGAGAAGTTGCGAAACGTAATTATATTGTAACTGTAATAAACAATAACTTGTGAAAATAAAGAATATGTTTTATATCTCAAGTAGTGTCGGCAACACGGGGAGATTAAATATCCTTAGCCGGATACAGAACGATTGATTTCCCTAYATATATATATATTTACTTACTATCGAAATTACTATCTTACCAACCCAATATTTTACAAATTATATTAGCCAAATAATTATTATAGAAGTTGACCGGTTTTTTTTTCTTTTATTTGATCATTGACTATATCACAGTAATGTCAAACGAACGTATTACTTCAAATGGAAAATATAAATACATATATGTATATATAGATCACGTAGGGAATCGTATTTCTTCGATTGGAGTATGAGTTAAGAGGAAGAAGTAGTTGCTAGAAATTTCATACTGATGAAAAATGCAATATGATATTCTATGGGGCTAGATCGAGGAAGAATCGTCAATTGAATGTAAAAATCAAAAATAAAAAAGAAAGAATGAAAAGAAAAATAATAATATGAAAGGAAAAATCAAAATTGAGATCCCACATATACTATATTTTATTTCATTCTGACATAATGAAAGTAATTTTTGATGAAAGGATAAATATATTGGAAAAAGAATACCAACGTTTGGACAAATAAATTCATTTGTTTTTTAACTCTCTCCTCTATTTTGATTGCTTTCTTTTTTATGAATGCATACAATGAGATATATGTTAGGTGTTGAATAGAAATACTTTCAGAGATAGTATTTGAAGAAAAGAAACATAACTTTGTTAGAAATTCCATTATCAATATCTGCATTTACTTCACCCTTTTTTACTATCTTATTCTTATCTTCTTTTCTTCTCTTTCTTCTTTACCTTTCTCTCTTACTATCTTTATTTATCTCTCCATTTTTCTTTTTATTTTTCGCACAAATTCTCCGTTGACATACATTACACATAGGACTCGCATTACCAGTTCGTTAAAAACTTCATTACAAGACTAGCGTTGTCTATTCGACGTCTTAGAATGTCATTTAGTTGACAGGAAACTAATTCTCATTATCCTTCCATGTAACTTAACTCCTACCTAACCTCGTATAGTTAATTTTCTTCCCTTCACGGTTAACCTATTATATGTACGTGTTATAATTTTAAAATGGTGCAGTAAAAAAGACAGAAGAAGAAGATAAAGAAGAAGAAGAAGAGGAATTTACAAAAAGAAAAATAAAAGAAAGTTAAGAAGATCTTCTCATACGATATTTATTGGGGTAATGTATTCGATAATTAAAATTGTGGGAGGTTTTATAATGTATTTGATAACGTTGTTGTCCTTGTTCGATATAAAATAAAAAAGAAAGAGAGCAAGAGGACAAAAAATGTTGTTGCCTTCGTATAAACGTTAATGTGAAATAAAAAAATAATAAAAAAAAAAATAATAATAAAAAGAAAGGAGATGAGAGATCGTTCTTTCTGATTGCGTAGGATCCCCGCCCATTGGTTTTTCTTCTACTACGATATTGTCCTCTTTTACTTTATATTTCATTGACAATCTCACAGGACACGTACCAACCGCAGGATCAACGTTAATCCCAAGAACGTATAATAGTTTGCTAATCTTCCAACTACGACGTATATTGCTATTGAAATTGAGCTTTTGCTAAAAATCATGCGTAGATAAGATCCTTCCTTACGTTTCACAAGTGAAATCATGTTTTACGTATCTCAACGAAATAAATATTAGTTCTTGTTTTCTTAAGTTATTTTAAGAAGACAAATATTTTGAAACCTTTCATTAAACGCCACTTGTAACTTTGCAGTCATACACTTGAAGATTTATATTTTTATATTTTGATGACAAAAATAATGAATTATATGTTTAATTTTTATATAAAAAATTTTTTCTTCGAGTATTTTATAATATTAGGGGAACCGAAAAGTAATGTTGTTTATACGTATGTTAATTTTTATATTTTTATTTAAAAAACTATAAATTATCGGTCCGATATTTAAAAAAAATTTGAATACTAGATGGTAAAAAAAAATTATTGATAACGAGAGAATGATAAATTACATTATTCTATTAAAAATACAAAACTTGTTAAAAACAAATTTATTTATTTGAATTTTGAGATGAAAAATGTGACATTACTTTTCGGTTCACCTAATAATTCAATTGCAAAAAAATATGACCGATTACGATTTAAATAAATATACATATATATAAACAAAAAAATAGAATATTATTTGATTGATTTATAGAAGTTTGAAAAAATAAGATTAAAAAAATGTGACGTTTATCAAATAGAAAAATGTTCTATATCTGTACATTTTGATACGTGAATATGATGATCATTTATCTTGTTAAGTATCTACGAAGAATACTACGTATGTAATTGGTTAAAAAGACAAACAACAATTCTTCAAGGTTTCCACGGAATAACAACGATGTAGAATTGCGATTGAGATGCATTCGTGACGATGACAAGCCTTTCCACGGTCGATGCACGCGATACGTCATAACGATGACAAGGCGACGATAAATATTGAGATAATTTCTCTATTAGAAAATTTAGAGTGGGGGAAAACAGACATGATCATGCAACTTTAAATAATTCATGTATGAGCGCGTAACCAATGTTTTCTTTCGAACGTGACTCGATCAAATTTATTTTCAAAGTATTTGATATATATATATATATATATCATAATATAATAGTAATATAATAGTAATATATAATAGTAAATAAGTATAATAATGCATTTTGTTATATATATATATTTACATAGTTCTATATACTCTCTTTTCTCGTGTTAAATCGAAGAAATTTTCTTTATGCAAGTGGAACGTCTCTTTGTTATGGTAAACTCGTCGAATGTAACAAAAAGAATGCTCTGAATCAGATCTTGTATTACCTTATACAGTATTTATTCGTCTTACTCTCTTTGTCGTGTTTTCAAAAAGGGCTTCTCGAATAAAATTTTATGTTGTATACTTTATGTCTATATATATACATATCTATTACGTGTTAGTAATTATAATAGTGAATCAAATACCAAAATTGATAAAATTCATTTAACAATTTATTTTATATCAAATTATTTATAAACTCTTAAGTGTCATAATTACCATCACATATAATATAGTATATATAT
>NW_015148972.1:376498-389684 GCF_001465965.1 Polistes dominula | reverse complement strand
TATATATATATATATATATATATACATACATACAGACGTATATTCGTAAAACAAACTAATTACCTTTAACATTATATTTGAAATAATAAACCCATTAATTACGACATGTTTTTCCTCACAAATGAAATTCTAATATAAAAGAAATGAATTATTATTAACTTTTATCCCATCATAATTTTGTGAGAAAAAAAGTAAAAAGAAAAAATTACCAAATTAAAAAAGAAAATTTTGTTTTTGACATTGGTTAGCATAAATGTGAGTCTCTCATAGATAGAGAAAGAGATATACACGCATCTATATAGAAGAATAGATAAGCGTGAAATATGGGTTATGGAAAGGGTGACATTTCGATATTTATCATGCATAGGTATGGCGACATCGATTATTTTGTGGCATGCTTTCCATGCGCACGTTCACATCGTTGAAAAGGAGTATAGCAAACTCATACCTGTATATGAGTATGTGCTATATTTTCTATTCACAATATTGTACATTTGTAACCACATTTTGCATTTACATGAACAACATAACTATATTTATAGTATCCAAGACTGGCCATTAATGTATCGTATGTAAACTCTTGTCATCTCTTACCGTAATATCTTTAGACGTATTTATAGTCTTTTTACAAGATCATTCTATTGGAAATCATATATAAATTATATATTTATTTATTATTTATTTATATATTATACTACGTGTTAGTATTATATAAATACTCAGTGATCCAATATATTAAACAAAAATATCTTTTTTATTTATATATTTTTTTTTTTTTATGGAAAAATCTTGTCAAGGATCAACTTATACTATTTTAATAATGGAATTCTCGTGTTCTTCATGCCAGGAAAAGTACCTTTTCTCAAGGTCATTTTTTTAAAGTTTAGTAGTTTCTCTCTTTTTTTTTTTCTTTTCTTTTCAAATGGAAATTTATAAACATTTTTTTGTCCATAAATTAACTTCGCGTTTTATTATGAATAGAACTATATTAGAATACAAATGAAATGTTTTTTTTTTTATTTTTTTTTTTTTTTTTTAAACAAATTTATAAACTGTTAATTAATCGTATTTCGTTTCTTATAATTAAAGTAAAAAATAAACGTCATTAGGAAAATTTTTAATGACGTTTATATTTTTTACTATAATTAAATTTCTTTCTTTTTTAATTAGAAGTGTATTATGCAGCATTACATGTGCATTATTATAAATGATGCATATAAAAAATAGTAACAAGAAAATAAGTTTGTTAATAATTCTTTATATTCCTGGTGTGTGTGCGTGTGCGCGTGTGCGAGTGTGTCTATGTGTGTATGTTAGTTTATAAAAGTTTTCTAGAACACGCATAAATGTAAGAATAGTTTAAACTATCAAGGGAGAAGGTTGGATAGGTGAATTTATACAAGAATAAAAAAAAAAATATCTCACGACGATCGATTTTATTCACGTAAGCTGTCCTCGTGATATTTTTATCAAATCATTTCAAATACAGAACAATACAAATACAAAATCATAATAACAAATAGAAAACATAAATAAAAAACTATACATATATATATATAATAAATCGATCAATTTCTTAGTATGTTTGAACAAACATTAGCATCGTTCTTCGACACATAAGTCATAAAATAGTTCTGGAACATTAATCGATTTATCGTTGAAAACAATAATAATAATAATAATCTAATAAACTATTTATGAAGAGAATAATGAAGAAATAATTGATAATTAAATATGATAACCTAATTTTATATCATTCGGATTTGTTAATAAATAATGTCGGTATGTTTATTAATTCATATTTAAATTAACAAAAATTTCATTAAATAAATGATATAATAATATTTTATATATTTAATATAAATTATATATATATTAATATAAATAAAATATTATATGTTATATAAAAATAATTATTTGTTTTTGTATTAAATTGAAAATTATGACAATATTTATTGACCAATCCGAGATAAATTGATTAAGATAAACAAAATGATATAATTATTAATTCTTATTATATTTCTTATCGTTGTCTCTTATTTATTTATTTGTTTTGTTGTTGTTTTTGTTGTTAAGAGTTAAGGAAAGAAGAGTTTTTTGAGTTATCATCAAAATGGGTACAACAAGTGCTTACACTGATTCGGAATGTATCAGAGATAAGACCAGTGATACTTCGATCGAGGCCTTCTTTGCAGATTCAGTAATATTCGTAACCGGTGCAACTGGTTTTGTCGGAAAAGCTCTCATAGAAAAACTTTTACGATCGTGTTCACGATTAAGCAAGATCTATTTACTGATTCGCCCAAAAAAGGATCAAATAGTTAAAGAAAGATTTAAGATGCTTATGAATAATTCGGTAAGTTTTAATTGCGTCCCCCGTGTCTGGTGTGTGTGTGTGTGTGCGTTACATATTTTATTTTAAATTAATATTACACACTCCCTTTGATAAAACCCAATGTTTTATTCAATATCGTGAAATATATGAAAAGATAGTAGAAAAATGGGTCAAGTTATTTTATCAATTCTTACAAATTACAAAATAATTTTATAACTCGATGTTTCAATATTGTAATCAAAATATCAATTAGAAATATAGTTATTTGAATTGTTTTTAATAAAAATCTACGCGAATCAAATTAAATTCAATTTTTTTAGATCATTGACGATCTCTCTGCTTAACTTTACCCATACGATTATTTAATTCATTATCTTAAGACTAAGGAATAATGTGAGATGTTCTTTTTTCTTTTACAGATTTTCGATAAAATTCGTTGCGAAAATCCCGATTTAATAAACAAAGTTTATCCGATAAAAGGTGATGTGAGCGAAAAAGACTTGGGTTTGAGTCACGAAGACAAAATGAAATTAACTCAAACCGTAAATATAGTTTTTCACTGTGCAGCTACTGTGCGTTTTACCGAACCACTCAAATTAGCCGTTAAATTGAATATTAGAGCAACGGATAGGATTTTAGATTTATGTAAATCTATAACACGTCTTAAAAGCTTTGTCCATGTTAGTACAGCTTACAGTAACGCTGATAAACACGAAGTAAAAGAACTCGTTTATAAGTGAGTTCATATTTTTATCATATTCAATCGTTCTTTGAATGAAATAACGTGAAAAATATTGAATAATGACAAATGAAACAACAATTTTTACAGAACAAAAATAACACCACAAGTCATCATGGATATGTGTGAAAATCTTGATGATGATACATTAACGTTATTAGAAACAAAATTACTTGAAAAACATCCAAATACTTATACATTAACAAAAGGTATTGCTGAAGAGCTCGTATCGAAAAAAGGAATTGATTTACCAACTATAATAGTTAGACCTAGTATAATTTGTGCTGCTTATAAGGAACCACTTCCAGGATGGGTAGATAATTTATATGGTATTACAGGTATGAGAGAATAAATTATATAAATTACTTATATTTATTTACTTAAATATATCAAATATTGTTCATTATTATACTTTGTATTTTGTAGGTATTATAACTGAAATTGGTAGAGGTACCATTAGGAGTATATACGGGGATAGAAAATTGAAAATTGATGTTGTACCAGTTGATTATGTTGTTGATACATTGATATGTGCAGCTTGGCATGGTACAGTACATCGTAATGGTTCTATTCAAGTTTACAATTGTACAAGTAGCACTAGCAATCCTATCAGGTAATTTATTAATGACAAAAATAAAATGATTAACAATATGTTTAACCATGACAATCTTATATTTTTTTTACAGTTGGGGAGATTTTGCTAAACACATAAGAAAACATGTTATAGAATTTCCATCGAAATACGTTATGTGGTATCCTAACGTTGCAATTAGAACCAACAAATTAATTCACAAAATAATAGTCGTTATATTACACTTTGTACCTGCATTCTTATTGGATATGTTGTTAATATGTCAGGGTAGTAAACCGATGTAAATATTATCAAAGAAAAGGTAACTCTTAAATTAATAAATATGAACATATCTATATAGATTTGTTTCATTTTTATTATACAGGATGTTAAACCTGTCGAAACGTATCGATCGAGCTGCAAAAGTTGGATCATTTTTTGCCTTACACGAATGGAATTTTGCTTTAGACAATATGATGGATTTGATTAAACATGTTAAAACTATGAACGATTGTAATCATTTTCGTGTTGACTTTAAAGACATCGATTGGGATGCGTATACGCGTCAATATACTTTGGGTATTAGAACATACATTTTAAAAGATGATCCTGATTCCTTGAAAAAAGCACGAAGTCGACTTTCCAAGTGAGTTTCAACTAATTCATTCATTTTTTTCATTTCTTCTAATCTAATTACATTTTTGTCTTTTTCTATGTTACAGGTTGTATTGGCTACGTAAATTAATTCAAGTAATGAGCATCTTATTTTTGTACAAATTTTTAAAATACGTTGGCTAGGGAATATTCTTTTTTGCTCAAAAAGCAAACGAAAAATTGATTAAACGTCATTAGGAAGAATTATATTGTGGCCAATAAAATCAATTATAATTTCATAAATATTTGGTTTTTTTTTTCTATAGATAGAAAAATCACCAAATTATTGTAATATAAATTATTTATTGATGACCAATTACAATTTTAACAAATTTTTACGCTACATCGCAGACAAGAAAGTAATTATAAATAGAAAAGTTGTCGAGACTATGATAAATAAGATTTTTCTTTTTTTCTATTTAATCTTTAACGCAACGTCCAGAAATTATTTAAATGTACATAATTCTTTATAAGAGCAACAATTACGCTTAAACACTTGAAAAAAAAATGTACAAATTTGACGTTAGGTAGAGTTCTATAAAAAGAAAAGAATACAAGAGGATAAAATAACGTGAAGAGAAAAAACAAGACGGACCACCGATTTTTAAACGTTTCGATTTTAATACTTTTCGTATTTATTGTAAATTAATTAAATCAATCGATCAGAAATATTCGCATATTTATTGTAATTTTACCGTTTATTCTTTATTATTATTTAAATATTTATTATTTAATTGTACTATATACGAAGATAAATAAATACATTTGAAATACTTTTAAACACGTTGAAAATTAAATTGTATTATATATATATATATAAATGTTTATTAAAGATATTATATTTTATTGCTTAGTTTGAACGAAACAAAAAAAAAGAAAAAAAAGATTGAAAATTTTGCGCCTGAAGACAGGCAACACTCCAGACTAGGGGTGCTGGATAACACCCCCCATATATGGCAACCCGTCGTTCATATGCATAACATCGTATTGCCTATCATAAGGGGTATTAAAAAAATTTATTGACAATATATATGAGTCAAATTACTAAATTAGAAATATAAAGCGTTGCCTATCATCAGGGACACTAATAAAAACACGTGATTTGTTATTTTGGTAACTTCATTTAATTATTAGATTATTGGAATTAACAATAGTAATTAATTTATTTCTTAACAAATAGATCATTTTTCTTAACTTATATAGATATCATATTATTTTTTCAAATTTTTTAATAAGATCAAATTTGACAGTGTCTTGCAATAATTTTTTTTCCAGCTTAATGATTTGAAACCTCTGCTAAAAATATTAATTTATTAAAGCTGTAAATAAATATATTTAAAAATAGCAAACGTGAGAGCGTCAGAGCTAGCTATTATTATCCCACGGGATCATACCCTTAACCAGTGAGACATACTTCCCAGGATATTATATTTTTTTTTTCATTCTCTTTCTTTTCAATGCCATTTAAACAAAATTTTGTCATTATATTAAATCATCATTTTATAAATCGAAAGATTTAAAGAACGATAATCGAAACATGCGCAAAAGTATCATAACCTTGAATGCGGCAAACTGTATTACAATTGAGAGTTAACTGCGTTTTATTGTTGAGTGAGACCACCATGGATGGTGATGTGACAGCGGTTTATTAAACGTGAATGTGTGTGCTTGTGTGTGATATGTGTTCAAGTTTTCTATTAGTATACCGATGGTGTATTAGTAATAAATTAACCTTCTATGAAGAATAAATATTGATGTATATATGTGCAATTCATCAATGCAGAGGACACCAACACAAAGTTAATCATTAAATCAATTGAATTTGCATGATCACGGCTAAAGAGCCGTGAATTGCTGCTGTTTGATGGACTTTAACGTGTTTACCGGCTATGTCAATTACGTGTAAAATATTTCTTAATATAATGAGCGCATGGAAATTGTTCCAACGACGATGTTACGATATTCTTTCGTACAAATATTCGCTCTTGGTGATTCTAGTTGCATTTACTTGCATATTCATCGGTATTATACACTTTGGAGAGGTTAGGATTGACATATGAGTAACTAAGATTTCTTTATTATTTGTTTCTTTTTCATTTATTATATTTTATTTTTATATTCTTTCAAATTTTATTAATTAAAATTATGATCTAAAGTGTTATAACATATTTGATTTTAAATGACTATAATTACGTCATTACATTATCTTATAGATAAACTTAATTATATTTTGGAGGGAAATTCATAAAATTTTGGATTTTTTCTAGTATTTAAAAATATCTTTTATTATTTTTTTATTTTTATAAACAAATAATTGTATTAATTTATATTTAAAAATATTTGTATTTTTAATGTATTTTTGTAAAAAAAAATTCAAAATAATTTGTAAATGTTGCTTTTTTTTTATAGGTTTGGTTGGCATGGAGTAAAGAAAAATATGAAGCTGTTTTTCATTCTTTCAATGACAATATATTAGGAAAATCTTTTCAAAAGAAATTATGCCAGCACGTACCTATTGATGTAGTTTATACGTGGGTTAATGGATCCGATCCACATTTTTTAAAAAGTCTTCAAAAACATATTCCTATTACTGATAGTAATACAGTTTCATCAAGGTTCAGTGACAAAGATGAGTTAAGATATTCTTTAAGATCATTAGAAATGTATGCACCTTGGGTCAGACATGTTTATATCGTTACCAATGGACAGATTCCAAGTTGGTTAGATATGGATAATCCTAGGATGACTCTTGTTACTCATGATGATATTTTTCTTGATAAAAGTCATTTGCCAACTTTTTCTAGTCCAGCTATTGAAAGTCATATTCATAGGTATATTACTTAAATTTGAATTTTTATCTTTTATCCAACACATGATAAATAAATTGTACATTGATCATGTGAATGATTTTGTGTTTTTAGAATTCCTGGTATTTCTGATAAGTTTTTATATTTTAATGATGATGTAATGCTTGGCGCTGAAGTATGGCCAGAAGATTTTATAACTCAAGCAGGTGGTCAAAAAGTGTATCTAGCATGGTGGGTTCCTGACTGTTCTGATATTTGTCCATGGGCTTGGGTAGGTGATGGGTCATGTGATCCTGCATGCAATACAACTTTATGCGAATTTGATGGTAATTGGCTTTTACAATTTTATATGACGGTATGATTTATTTGCATTATTATAATATCTCTCCTATTTAGGCGGAGATTGTAATTCTACTTTATTATCTACTGATAGCGAGCCATTCGAGGAAGAAAATGATTATCCATATAAATACTTACAAATAATAGAAGATAAAAATAAATCTACCACTATGATATATGATAACTCAGAAGTAATAAATAATAGCGCTGTAGTTGCATCTGTGCATACTGCAACGATTACTCATAGAACATTAAATTCAAAAAATCATAGTTCTTCTACAAGTGATATTAAAAAGTTTTCTGATATCAAGGAATATTATGATAATAATAAAACAATAAAACTCAGCGACAGTAATGACTTACCTGATAATATACTTGACAATTCTAATCATACTAAATTACATATACAATTCAAACGCTACCTCAATGATGATATCATTAATCTAGTACAAGGAAATAACACTATTAAGTCAAATAAATTCAAGTATAGCGATCAATGGAAACATAAAAAGAGACAGCTTGATACATATGCGGAATCTTTGCTGCACGTTAACAAAATATATAATATAAATTATGGCTTTGACAGAAGAAAAGTTCCAGCTCATATGCCACACTTGATAGACAAATGGATTGTTAATAGTATGCAAAGAAAATTTGAGTCTGATTTTATTAAAACTTCTAGTCATAAAGTAAGAAGTCCAGAAGACATGCAATTTGCATTCTCATATTTCTACTTTTTAATGAGTGAGAACCTGTACATACCGGTTGGAGATATATTTGATAAATTTGATACTGATAAATCAGGGTAAATAATATTACATCATTTTATTTAATTATAATTAACTTATAATAAATATAATAAAATAATATTGATATATATTTCTTTTTAGAACTTGGTCGGATAGAGAAATACGAACACTTTTATCTAGATTGTATCCTTTACCATTAGATTATAATTTGGTTGTAGAATTTGAAGATTCAATCATTAATTGTTCTAAACATTTAGAACTTAAAGAAGATATAAAAGCACCACCTGGTGAAAGATATTTAGATTCTACTTTGGTTAGTAAACAATAAGATGTAAAATTTCTTGACTAATATTATGAAACAAATATAATAATATTTTTTTATTAAATGTTACAGCCAGTAGTATCTAAAGAATTAATATCAAATTGTGATTGGGTTGCATCAAAAATTGAGGCAAAATTTGGTGAATGTAAACGTTACAAACACGAAGTTATAAAAGCTGGAAAAAATGAGATATTTGAAATGTTAACCAGTAACGTGTCTCTAACTGTGCAACTCTTAGATGAGATTAGACGTGATCCAAAGTAAGTTTTACTTTAATACATTAAATAAAATAATAAAACATGTTAATTATAATTTTGTATATGTTACAGAAAATTTATATGTTTAAATGATGATATGGATCCATCACGTAATTCAGAAAATGAAGTAGTACGAGCATTATTGAATGATTTTTATCGTTCATTGTATCCTTTGAAAAGTACATTTGAACTACCTCCACAATTTCGTAATAGATTTTCTTATCGCGAAGAACTTATCGAATGGAGATCAAATCGTGCAAAAACACGAAACTTATTATTATTGCTCATAATTATGTTATTTATCATTACGATTTACCATTTATCATATTATCATATACGAAGAATATTTCGTATTCGCACATTACCTACTCTCCTTGTATAATTATAACTAATGAACAAATATTTTTTCAATATTGATTTCAAATACGAATCAATCATTCGTATATACCTAAGTTTTAATAGTAAGGTGAGAAGAGAAAAGTAAAAGATAGAATAGTCAGTCAAATCGGTATAATCCGATTTATTTATAAAAACAATTATCTTCAGTCAGAAGAATTAATCAGATTTGATCTCAGGAAAAAATATTAATTGTATATGTATTCTCTCATGTAATTTTTTGTTTATTTCTAAGAGATTTACGTATTAATGAAAGAAATGAAAAGAAAGAGACAGAAAGTTATTTCAGTAAACAATTTATCATTCAATCATAAAACCATTCTTATATGGACATTTTTCATTATTAAATAAAAATAATTAATAGTTGGGGTTGTGTATGTACATATTTACAACGAATTGTAAAAAAAAAAGGTGAAAAACAAAAGCAACATATTGTTATTAGATAACAAATTATTATGATATATTGTTGAAAGTATGTGATATTATGCATGACTTTGAGAGATTCTTTTCTAAAAAAAAATAAGTAACAGCGTTTTGACTGTGATATATCATAGATATTAATATAATAATTATCTTTCTATGAAATAGAAATATATATATATATGTATATAATATTGTTGATCTTATATAAATAACAAATTTTCATAGGTAAAGAAGAAAATGAAAGAAAAAAAAAAAAGTTAAATAACAATTTTTCATAGCTTTTTTTTATTTCTGTGTATTATAATATAATATTTTTAAAACGTAAAAATTTTCTAATTTTAAGTCTAACTGAAATATTTGCTAATCATTAATAATACAAACTGACTAAACTATATAATAGCTTAATTTTTATGTAATACTTGCAAAAGGATATGATCTTTTTAGCTTCTTATTATAATTTTATTAAGTACTATGTTATTATTATTATTATTATTATTTAAAAAAAAAAAAGGTGACTAAAGACTTGAGTACAAGCCAAATTTTTATTTGTACAAATCAATTGTTTTTTTTATTCTAGTTAGATATAATTAATTGTGAGTGATATATTTTGTTTTTATTGATTGATGTTTAATATAGTCAAAGTAAATGGCTTTATAACTTACCATATAAAGTGTAAATATTAAGAATCAATAAAATTTGCATATCTATATCTATACATAAATGTTCCAAATAAAATTGAAGAAGAAACAAAACTAGTCATTTATATCTGGATAAAAATGATAAAATAAATGTGTATTTAGATACACGATGTTAAATAGACAATTTTCTTTTTCTAAACTTAATCAATGATACATTGTACACAATAGAAAGAAAAAGAAAGAGAGAGAAAGATAGTAAATAAAATATATTTATTAATAATAAGTGAATATATATGGGATGTCCTGTAACTGATGATATCACCTTCTGCTTGCTTGTACCATCAGTTACACAGGACACCCTGTATATATTCATAGAGTTGATATATAATATATGTCATATAATTTTTAATAATATATTATAATTATATTATTTTATATTAACTATACGTTTAGAACAAATAATATTATTTATATAGAAGTGTATATGTACAAACTTATGTCAATAATAAATTTTCTGTAGTTAAAAGAAAATACAACAACAAAAACAAACCATAATATTCTAACGAAGACAATACTGGTGATATTAACAAAAAATAATCTCGACACATTTTTTTGTGCAATTATAATGAAATCATATATATATATATATCTATACATACATATAAGTATAATATTTGTTATATGATGGTTGCATCAACATATATATACCAAATAAACTATATGTCATTCTTTATATACATGTATTAAAACAATTTTGAAATAAACTTGATTTGTTTTATGTGCTTATAACAAAAATGAAAATATTGAACTGTGACAGATTTTTCAGATAAAAAAATATTAATCTACCTTTCAAAACGTTTTAAATAATTTTATTATAGAACGAATAATTTATTCTCAGCTAACAATAAAGGAGATTGACTAATTTTTGAAATTTCAAATATACTGTATACATTACTATCATGATTCAGATTGTTTTTGCTTACATAGAGGAGGACATTGTGGATGTCGAAGATTACGTGGTCCTATCATTCCTTCTTGTAATCTAGCACATTCACTCATCCATACAGCAACACTTGCTACATCTTCTGGAGATAAACGAGGACCTATACCTGTAACAAATAATATCAAAAATGTGCATAATATATTACAACCCTATATGAGACGTTCACTTTGAAAATGACCTAAGTTCATTTGTCAGTTGTTTATTGTTAACTGTAGTAACATATAACTGTCATAGAAAAACACTTTGCAGAATAAAAAGTGAACTCAAAAAATAAAATAAAAATTAATATAAAAATTAGAATTTAAATTGTTAATGAAACAAAAAGATATACCTGGAATATTTGGATAATATGAAAGTAATTGAGTATTAGCAATTTTGAATTTTTTTCTTTCTTTAGCTATCGACACGTCACTTTTATTAGACGAATTTCTTCCATTTGCGTCATCGTTTGTTACGTTTTTCACTTTATCTTCACTTTTAGATGATTTTGTTCGAACATCTTCCAAATTAAAAGATTTACTTGGTTCTATTGTAAAGTCAGAAACATTGCTATCCTCTTCCCGTTTCAATGTTCTATCTGATGATGATTCTTCTGTATTATTATTACTGCATGAAATTTTATCTTCGACATTATTCGAATCCTCATCTCGAGTTGAACAACTTCTGCTAATTTCTGGTGATAAGATCACTAATGAGAATCAAATTATTAATTAAATATTTAATTTATTACTTCAATACATTTTGTTTTGTATTAAAGTGAGAGAATTCAAAAGGTATTTACTGTTCGAGGAATCAGCAGCTTCTTTAGAAATTAAATCCAAATCTAAATTGACATCGGCATCGGTATCTTGACTAGCAATCGAATATACTCGATCAATAGAAATATTATCAAGAGATTCATGTCCTTTTGAAGATGAACTACTGTTAGATTCATCAAATACAAGAAATTCTGTTGGATCTTCATCCGATGAACTTCTTTCACTACCATCGCATCTAAGACCAGCTAAATATCTATAAATAAGATTAGAATATTATTTATGATTAATTATACTTCTATTTGTTTGATCAATATTTTATACAATACATTTTTAATGTATGCAATTAATTCGTTCACTGTAATTAATAATTTGTGAGTATTTTTATTAGATAATCATAGAGTATTTATAATTGTAGTAAAAAAATTATTATCCATGCTCTCATATTATAATTATAATAAATATTGATCCAATAAATTAGAAGTCATATTTGAATATATTATATCTAAGAGATTGAATTTTTTAAAATAACGCACAGACCCATAAATTTCCATGAATAATGTAACAGGAACCATGGCCGATCCACCATCAGGTTCATGTGTAAATAATTCACAAATCATAATCATTGTCTCACGTAAACTAGATCCTAAAAGTCCAACGGCTATTGCCAAAAATTTTTTCACTTGACACTTTCGACGAAATTTTCCTATCATCATTATTAAATTTAATTCTTTACGATCGAGACACAAACATTCCCAACGACGTGAGATAACATCGATGGACAAAGTTTTGTTATAATCTAAAAAAAAAAAAAACCACTAAATTTATTCATTTACATATGTAAGATAATTATACATATCTCTAATTACTACTTAAAAAGTTTTATTATTTGATAACTATATTGTAATCTAATTATTCCAATTATTTCTACATAATGTTTTATCTTTATATATATATATGCGATAATTAAAATTTATTTTTGTTATTTATGCAAAGCATGATTGTTCAACAATTTAACTCTTTTTCTACTTTTAGTTATTTTGCTTATTTATATTCAATGTAACTATATATATATTTATATAATATTATAAAATATAATATATTATATTATTATAAAATATTTAATATTTCTAATAAATATAAATATGATATTCTTGTTTTGTAATAATATTTTACAAACCTTGGAACCCATTTCCCT
>NW_015148972.1:363786-376482 GCF_001465965.1 Polistes dominula | reverse complement strand
AAATAAATAAATATATATATATTTTTATAAAAAAGATATTTATATTTATTATATTTTATATTATATATTTATATATTTTTATATATTATATATTTCCTTCTAATTAACAAAAATAAATTATTAAACAATCATGTGAATAATAAAAAAGAAAAACCAAAAATAAATATAAAATATCATACCTCCAAATTGACGAAGAAGAACTCTAAGAAATCCAAGTGTTAGACCAGAAGCTGTGCTTGGTGGTGGATATTCTAATCTTAATTTAACCGGTGGTTCCTCGCCATCAGCCAATGCACGAAAATACGCACTGGACCATCTCAAAAGATCATAAGGTTGAGTTCGTATAGCTGCTTTACAAAATTGTTTCAATATCGTTGGTAATCTCGGTGGTATTGTTACTTTCTGATTAGAAGTCCCTTGTTCTATCAATGGCATTGTTGCTTTGATAGATATTCAATGAATCAACATGTAGTCACTATTAATTAATGTCTAACTTTATCAAATTCAAACTTTTCAAGTAGAAATCGCGTGGATAAATGTTGGAGCATCAAACCAGTGCTGTGGCTTAGGCTCATTTTGTTGTCCTTTCTTACTATTCTAGATCACCTAGGAAACGACGTTTAGTAAAACGGTGTTGTAAGGAAATCAATATTCTAAGCGATATACACGTGTTCTAATTTTTTAAACTGAATACCAACAGTCTTGTTTAGAACAATCTTAATATTAATTTCATTTTTCTTAATCCTAATCACATTTATTACACAATATAAATTAATATACAAGGCATGCAAATTTGGATAAATGAAATTCAAACAGAATTGGGTTAATAAATTTATATATATATATATAAAAATAAGATAGAAAAATATTTGTAACGTTAGATAATATAAAAAATAACAAATAAGATAGAAAAATATGTGTTTAAAATATTATTTTTATTTTGAATTATTTTATGCATGACGCGCAAATACAGTACATCCCCTGACAACACAAGGGATATCTAGACCTGTTAATATTATCAAACTAGGGTTGTGATTACGGGCCAGCATGCGGGTGCCCAGCTTTGAATTTGACCGTACTCCAACATGGAATCCCACGATTTTCAACGTCGAGTAACTTTTTTAAACAGTCATCGATTTGCCATCACTTTTAGCAGAATTAAGTGTTACATTTAAGAGTATTGTGATCTAGAAGGGTACCCGTATATTTTTTTTTAACTAATATAGATGACGTGTTGTAGGGTGGCACGCGACTATAATTATATCATTAAATTACTAAAGTGTGTCTATATTTTCTAGGGTTAATCTAATTCTTGTTAGTGTGATTGAGATTATTACAACTTTTATTATTTTTGTTATATCAGAAGATAATATTTATTAGAAAAAAAAAAAAAACAACAATTTAGATGCATACGTGATAATTAAGGATATAAATATATCCCATATGTTTAGATATTACCATAACATTTATAAAAATAACATTATATTTATGGGATTGTGTCAAGTTACGATTTAAAAATATCGACCATGACGAAACGCGACTAACGATTTTTCCTCGAAATCCTGTGTCGCATCTGCGTACTTATTTCCAGCTTGTACACCCTTCGCTTGAGAAAATCCAACGAAATTTGACAATACCTCCAACGGTTAACTCGTGAGAAACATCGAGGGGAAGGAAAGAAGTCTTTTTAAAAAGGAGAGCATTTTCTTCTTGCCCAGAGGAAGTTTCGTATTATTAAAAGAAAAATACTTTTCCCACACCCCCTCCCCCCATTTTCCTTTCGATCAATTATAAATACATACACACACGTATGYATGTATACGTTTAATCTTTATTAAATTAACGAATTTATTTCAATTTTTTTGTTCATACGGTCTCGATCGAAATCCCGCCATTTTTAAAAACCCGTTTCGTTTGATATTACGAAAGGGATGATGATGATGATGATGATGATGATGATAATAATGGTGACGGTAACGACGATGATGTCCCGAATCTTTCCCACAACAAAAAAATTTAAACAAAGTGAACAAAGATGAATGAATGAAAAGACGTTCCCACAGTGTCCTTATGGTGTTCTTATTATGTAAATTTTGAGAAGCACGTGCCTCTCTTTGGTAACGTCTTTTCTAACAGAAGGATCACGTAGTTTCTTATATTTTTATTCTATGAAAGAGAAAGAGAGAAAAAGAGAGAAACGGTTCGTGGATAAAAATGGTCAACGTCTAGTAAGACCCGTGTAACTGGATATCAAATCTTGCCCAAGGGCAATTCGCACGGCTATTTAAATTACTGTAAGTGAACGAAGCAAAAGAAAAAAAAAAAAATAACAAACATCTAACTTCCAGTTCTTTCGAATTTAACTGCACATTTCTATTTTAAAAACAAGTTCAATATATAACGTTCTCATTCATTGTGTGTAACATTTTTGAATTATTAATGAAATCAAATGACCGTTGAATTAATTCATATGCATATATGGTATATGTAATTTCATATTTTTAATTAAATATTGTAATATATGATTGGTTATTTCTATTCAAAAATGTTTAAAAGAATTTATTTTCATTAATAATAATAAAAATATTAAATCTGTCAACGTTTTAACCCTTTGAGTGCTGAATACTTGCAACCAAAATGTTTTGTAAGAACGGAATAATTTATTAATAATAAATTTATATTTAATAATTAAAGTTTTTCTTTTTGTGTGAATATAATTTAATTAATTAATATAAACATTACATTATTTTACATTAATATTAACAAACACGTATATGTGCGTTCATAGCACTCTAAAGGTTAATTAAATCGCATTGAAATATAACAAAATATGTATACACAAATAATATTTTATTTTATTTATTATTAATAAAATAATTGAAAATAAAAAAATATATCAAAGATGAAAACATTTCTAAAAATAATAATAAATTAAAACGTCAGTTAGACGTAGGTCGGTTATAGGCACGGATAAAATCAGTTTATCTGAAGCAAGGAGAGAGGAGCACCTGGAAGTTAAGGGGTGGGTCCTGTTGGTGAATCTGTAGGGTAAGTTCCCATAGTTGAAAGGAAAGGAAGGGAAAAGAGAAAATCGAAGTTTGACGCAAGCAACAGGCACTACTAAACTTAGGAACAGGTATATAGAACCTACTGACGACGGATATCTGTTAGAGGGTCGATTTCTCCCCCTTGTCAGGGTGAGATCACGAACATTGCTTTGGATTAGGGGAAAAACAGGACCAAATGCAGAATGAGAAGTAGAAGAAGCAAAAATAGTAGCAGAAGAAAAAGAAGAAGAAGAAGAAGAGGAGAAGCAATTAAAAAAAAAAAAAGAAAATAAAAGGAAAGAAGGGAGAGACCGGTCCTGCAGAAGGTAGTATTGTGTTGAGCCCTTTTTCCCAGGACCTTCCTCTCTCCCCCAAGTGTACGAATGAGACCCACATGTGTGTCCTTGGGTGGGGCCCTACTTCCAAGGTATATAAGGACTGGCAGTGGCAAACAGAAGCACAGAACAGCTCGATCATCTGTGGAGAGAGCATCGAGAGAACATCGTGAGAGCATCGTTACAAAGTATTGTGGCTCTCTCCTCTCTCTCTCTCTCCCCCACTCCACTTCACTTCAATCCTTTCTTTGCAATCTTTATCATCGTCATCGTCATCATCATATTTGGACATTTTCTCAACCATAACGGGAGTTAGCGAGAAGGAAGAGCCATGATCTATCAACGTTGTTAACACGATAAACAAAGAAGAAGAAGGAAGGAAGGAAGGAAGGAAGGAGGAATCATGATTCATATATCTAATCGGAGGTGTTCCTATTATTTTTTCTGTCGCAGATCTATCAAACTATTTACTTGGAGAATACTATAATGGGTGAGTCTTGTCTCGGCTTTTTTATTTTCTTTATTTTTATTTTGATACAACTATTCGGCATATACGATTTTGGTGCTTCGATAGACTAAGCTAAAGTTTGTCATATTTGACATGATTTATATATAACATTGGTTATTTTATATTTTTGGATCTATTTATATCTACGTTGTTCTGCTTCGTGAATTATTGATAATATTTTTTATTTTATTCAAAAGATCTTTAGTATATATTTTTATTTACAATATAATATATAAAAATTTAGTATAGATTTTATCAGAATTATTTACGAAACAGAATATATCGTAATAACAAAATTATATTCGTCTAAATTGTTATTCGAAATTTTATCACTCGGCCCTACTCTATCTAGGTACTAAGATCCAATCAAAATTATTTTCTGATCAAATTATCATTTCAATCATTGATTTTTATAATTTTTTTATTTTTTCAATTTATTTTCCTAGTTTTATTTCTTTTTTTTTTTTATCTTATCTTTCTTCTGATTTCCTTTTTTGTTTATTTATTTTCTTTTTTTCTGTTATGTTAGCTCAGACTCACTGTGTCCTTTCTTTAGTTTATTTATTAATTTAAGTAAATGTTTATTTGTTTATATTTTAATTTTATTTAGTTTAATTTACATTTGTTTCCCTATAAAAGATGCACCAAGCACATACTCTCACGCACACAAAAAACTTGTCCATTAGAAAAATAGATAGAATGTAGATTAAACATCTGAAACATTATTATCATATTTTGAACCATTAATTTGGTAAACTTGATTTCTTTTTATTAGTTGATATATATATATATATATAAATATAAATGATAGATTTAATAAAATTTATTCAACAGTTGTGAATCATGTACACGCGTAATATCTGATCAATTTTATTTCTAATATCGTCCTGTACCTTTC
Source organism: Polistes dominula (assembly GCF_001465965.1). Next base: position 371,694 of record NW_015148972.1, on the reverse strand, counting down.
ACAAACATTACATATATATATATAAATATATATAGACACTAACTATATTAGAAATCTTTTATATTAGAAGTAGTTATATGAAAAAAAAAAAAATCAAAAAAGATAAAGTATTACGATAGTTTGGCACGGTAGTGTAAAAAAACATAATAATTCCTAATAACGTAGATCATAAATAAATAAATAAAAATAAAAAAGCAACAAAAGTCATACCGAGAATGGCAAGAAATGAATTTAGTTTTCATTTACGTATATTACCTGCTGCACGTTGTATACATTTGTTTATTATTACTATGACTAATTATTATTATTATTATTACTTTTTATCTCTTTTTTACATTTTCGAATGTAAGCACGCCGCTTAGTAGTACCTAAACACATTACTGTTACTGTACATTTTTCATAAATAATCATTGGTCTCGTTAAAATCATATTTTCTTCTTTTTTCTTTTTTCTTTTTTCTTCTGTTCTAAAATAGCTTTTTTTTTATATCGAGCCTAATAGCAAAGTAGTTATATATAAAAAAAAAAACATAATAATAATAATTCGAACCACATGATGCATCCTGTAGTATTATATATAAATTTCATTTCTACCGTAGTTAGTGCTCAAAGATTTCTTTAAGAACTCGTTGGACTTTGTTTTTATCTGTGGATGTCTTTTTTTTTTTTTAATAAAAGAAAGAAAGAATATTACAAAAAAAAAAAAAAAAAAAAGAAACGAGAATTATTATATTGATATTAGCTAAATCAAAAATCGTTCAAAATTTTACYCATTATTTCTAAAATAATCAAACTAATCATCTTAACAAAGAAACTTCTTTCTGCAATTAAAAAAAAAAAAAAAAAATAGAAAGGAATGAATGGAAAAAAAATAAGAAAACCAAAAATTAACACCGTTGCATGTGAAAGTATAAATATTACATTTTTATAAATACAATCCTGATGAACGGTTTTTTTTATCCTTTTTATAATTACAATAAATATATATATGTATTCATATATATATATATATATATAAATATGAAAAAGAGAGTAACACAGATACAAATACATAGAAAAAATAATAATTTATTGAAAGGCATATCACATTGGATATACTGGCCAAGTTGTCATCAAAAACAAACAAACAAATAAACCAAATTTTTTTGTTTCAAGTCTGGCAGATCTTAAAATCATCTAGAGCATTTTTATAGATTTTTTTCTTTCTCTATATATATAAATATTTTCATCTTTTTCTATTATATTATTTTTATTCTAATTAATTTACATACATATAAATATATATAGAAATATTTGATAGATGATATTAACATGGTCGACGACTGAAGACATTGTGAGAAATCTTTTATTGAAAAATGTGATTATAGTTTATTATTATTATTATTATTATTAAAAAACTTAGAAATTAACAATTGCACAAGACTGATTTATATTAAACACGTTAGATTTTATTCTTTCATAACACAGTCCTCTTTTTCATCATCATACATTGAAATGATTTCAATATCACGTAAATGCAATAATCAGAATGACATAAAACCATGAAATACTTTGTATTCTGTAACCGTGACATATATTTGCCAATTTATTTTGAAAAAATAGAAAACATATTCAATAGAAAATTGTCTTTTAACGTAAACTACTAATCAAAATCCATCATTCGTGAATTAAACGTTTTCAGAACATAACAATATAATTACACAAATATAGTCACTTTGTCATAGAATATTAAACAAGTATTATGACATAAATGCAACTATAAATGCAAACACAAATAAAACACAATTATGATTTAGTTAATAATTAAAAAAAAGCATAGTTGTTCGATTTGATCAATCACGTTGAAACATATTTCATATTTTGACATATTCTAAATTTCGATTGATTTTGAGAGAAACGTGAAACGTAATTTACAATAAAAAAAAAAGGTACTCTGTTTTTATCAAATTCAAATGAAATATCTGGATAAATAATATTTACAGTATTAGAACAAATTTTTAAATAGATCAATCAATTGACAAAATTTTATCAATCAGATTAACAAAAAACATATTGCATCGGATTTTAAAAAAAAATTCTTTTGGTTAAAATTCATTGTTCAAATTCACTCAAACACGATCAACATTAAACCAAAATTAATAAATTGGATATCATTTTTACATGCAATTTATAACAATTCAAAATTTCATGGGAGCTTTCATTATCTCAGTCATTTTCTCAATAAATTTTTGGCTTCATTTTAGAAATTAATTAAATTTTTTTCACTGGTACCTTCGATCATTAAATACTGGATTACAATAAACAAATTTTCAGAGATCACTGACATGTTGTAAATTTTAAATAGAACAGATTATATTCGTCAAAATATTTCATTCATACAAATTTATGATCAGATCACTTTCAGAAACACAACAACATTTTAATATATACTTTCGTTTACAATTCAGACCTATAATCATAAACATTAAAAACATAATAAAAAAAAAATAGCTTATCAATCAATAAAATTGAAGACACGAAAGAACAAAACATTCTTTGGACATAATAATTGAAAATAATATTACAGTAAAATTTCAAATTTCATTTATACATGATACAAAGTACAGAATATATTTATAAATATTTTAAAAACAAATTTTCAACTATAGAAAATATATAATAAGAAAATAATTTGTAGCTTGGAATAATCAAACATTAAATAAAACATTTTGACAATTTTGAGCAATAGAAAAGAAATAAATCTAAAACTGTATATGGAATAATATGAAACTTAATAATTTGAAACATTTGTGAAACCATAGAAAATATAAATATAAAAATATTGAACTTGGATTATCAAAAAATAATACAACGATTGATTAAATATATTTCAAAATTTTGATTGGTCAACAATTAGAAAAATATTTTTGGACATTACAAAAATCTCTCGAGATTATTTTCGGCATCATCAAAATCCGTCTCTATTGGATCAAGTATAACAAAATATCAATAATTCTAAATAGTATACAATTTAAATATTACTATTGATAAGAACATAACCAAATTTTGACAATTTTGAGCAATAGAAAAAAAAATAAAACTAAAACTGTATTTGGAATAATTGGAAACTTAATAATTTGAAACATTTGTGGAACCATAGAAAATATAAATATAAAAATATTGAACTTGGATTACCAAAAAATAATACAACGAATTGATTAAATATATTTCAAAATTTTGATTGGTCAAAAATTAGAAAAATATTTTTGGACATTACAAAAATCTCTCGAGATTATTTTCGGCATCATCAAAATCCGTTTCTATTGGATCATATATAACAAAATATCAATAATTTTAAATGCTACACAATTTAAATATTACTATCGATAAGCACAGAACCAAAAAATTATAAATAAAAAAAAGAAGAGAAAAAAACAAATTATTCCGGCAATATCATCGAAATTCAATTTCAGTGATTTTCCTAAGAAAACAAAAAGTTTACCGATAACAAATAATAATCAAACATAAATGAATTTGACGGAACATAACCACAAAAACTCTGATTCACTCATATTTCATAAAATTATAAATCAAATCTTAATGAGACCTCCCAATAAATAATATAATTAATAGAAAACCAATTTTGAAGATTAAAAAAAAATAATAATAATAATTTATAATATCAAACATCTCATTGACAAATAAAAATTGAAATCGTGAAAAAAAAGCAAAGTATGTGTCTCAAAAAAATAACAAAGAAGCTACAATGATTCACATTATTAAATATCAATTTTAATAAACCATTGGATAAATAACCATAATAAAAAAAAACCAGTTGGCATTAAAGAATCTGTTGAATGAAATAATAATCATAATAATATACTAATAACAATAACAACAACAATAATAATAATAACAACAAACAAACAAACAAAATTGAAATGTTTTCTCACTTCCGTAAACAACAACGTGGCAATATGGAAAATAATGTTAATTATACGCATATTTATTCATCCATTGTGTACATACTTCCGTAAGAGCAGCCGGTGTGACGATTATTATTCCTTTTTTTCCATTGACCATTCGAACAACCGGAAGTGAACTACCCCTGGATCGTATTCTCATAGAGTAAATAGCGCGAAACGAACATTTAACCCCTCTCTGATTTCATACGATTCACAAATTATATTCCTGGCATCGCTGTTACGATAGAAGAAAAAAAAAAGAATAAGAAAAATAGATTTAATTCAATACATTCAAATTTCATTGAAATGCAACCAAAATTACCAAGGTTTGGACATAACCTAATTCATTGGAATACAACTGTAAATTTTCAAAAATATATTTCATTCGTATTATTCAAAAAAGAAAAAGGAATAATTATTCGTAAAAATATACTTCTTGAAAAATTATTCAATATTATTGAAATATAATTGAACAAATAATACTGAAATTCATTTAAACTGATCATCCAAGTCAAATGCATAATTCATTTGAAAAATATCATTCAAATAATAATCAAACAGCAGATGTCCCATTAAAAAATAAACAATCAAACTTTAACTTAATAATAAATTGACAGTAACTTTGTATTAAAGTATATTTATTATTAAATAATTTCAAAATATGATATTTGTAAACAAATTGCATCACTTAAAAAAAAAAGAAAAAGAACAAAGATAGAGAAGCAGGATAAAATCTTTTCAAATACGATTTTCTAGGGGTAGAAATTTCATAACATTTGATACACTTAAAACATTTTTTCAACCTGTTAAAAAATAGTTTATTCATTCAACCGTACAAAAAAATAGTACACATACCTGCATCATTTACCGAAGATTATGAAAATTTGTTACGAAGTTTCATTTGGAAATTGTTAAATTCAATTAATAATCAAAAAATAATTCTTTTTGTCATCGAATTAATTGATAGAAAAAAAAAAAGAAAAAAAACAGAGTACCTTCAATTTTGAAATTCTAATTCCATAAAAACTGAATATAAACAGTTTTGATTTTTACATTAAATCTACACCACAAGTAAAAACATAACAAAATTAATAGTACATTAAATTCATAATTGAAAATTCAATAAATAAATATATTTAATCTTTTCGATTAATGATATCAAAAGAATATTTGTTACTGTCGAAATTAATAATCCAAAAAAAAAAGAAATAAATACAAAATAAATTTAAATATAAATCAACAAAAAATGATTACAACACTCGAAGATACTAAAATACCTCGGAAGGTACTAAAAAAAAAAATAAAAAATAAACAACTGCTGATAAATTTCGATAATATTACCAAACAGATAAAAAAAAAAAAAAACAAACAAACAAACCAACAAACAAAATTGCAACCAAACGAAAATTTACAAATTCATTCAAAATAATACACAAAAAACCTTTTTTATTAATCCAATTTAAATAAAAAGTGCATCGAGATAATTCGTGAAGAAAAAAAAATTTCACAAAAATTCAATCCTCAACTCTTAACCCCCTTTTTTCACGAAATTACAACTGGGCCAATTGAAAAATCGGGAAGCAGAGTAATAAAAATAAAAATAACGATTACAAAAATATTTATAATACAAAATACGTGCAGAAAAATAAAAAAATAAAAATAAAATGAAAAAGGAAAACAGATGCAACGAAATAATTATGAAGAATTATAATACAATTCGTGAATTCGAATAACAAAACGGAAACGAAGATATCGTGTTCTTCTCTGAAGTTAGCAAATAAAAAAAGAAAGAAAAAATAAAAATAAAAGAAATCTGATCCTCTGACCGAATAAAATGACAAAGGGCTAACGAACACACGTAGATACACACAAGCATACATATATACACTCAATATACATATATATATATACATAGTGTGTAGGGAATATAAGAAACGACAAAAGGATTAAATTGACCCTACCTCGAATAAAAAAAAAAAAACGTCCATTCTCGTTTCTCTCTTCAACCATTCTGTAGAAATGCACACATACATAGAAATAAAAGCAACCTAAATACATACATAACCTCAACCCATTCTCCAGTTCGGTGATGTAATTTTAGAGGTTCTCTCGAAGAGTAAGAAAACAAGAATGCCAGCCAATCAGTCAATCACATAACCTTTTTTTTATATCAAACTTCATTCTGAACTAATGCAAATCGTGCACGTAAAATACCGACTTGTGTTCATACAAATCCCATCAATACAACCCTTAAAACTAACTAAAAACTTTTTACAACAGGCCTTCGGGTATTTTTAGAATATAATCAAAAGTACAATTGTGTCTACTGTAGAAAATTTCTTTGAACAACTTTCTCTCAGTATACTTTTGCTTATTATACTTTAGATCATTTTCTATTTTTCTGCCCAAATACTTTCATCATTTAGCAATATCATCGTTATAGTTTCATTATAGCAATTACAAATAATTTTCAATGCCTTATTTATACTCATTTACATGTAAACCCTTTTTAATTTCAACCTTCTATCCCCTCCCCTTTATCCCCTAGTGTGTTTTTTTTGTAGCTAACACTCACATCTTTTTAGGTTAACTGTTGGGATCAAGAAACTGCAAGGAAGGAACGTCAACAGGACTACTACTTTACTTGGGATTTAAAGGAGCCAATCGAGGATGCAGAATCAACCGGATGCAGCTACTACTCTAATCAATATAATAATTATTCGAAAAGAAGAAATAATAAAGAAACATGAAGAATAATAAGAAGAATATTCAAGATTGTATTACATCTGATTCAAAGAAGACAATGGGATATGATCAAAATGATAATCAAGAAGATTTAACAAAGACTCTTCCAGATGATCAAGTGAATTAATTTAATATTCCGAATAATTATCTCTCTGAATACTTATATGGGGAAACATATTTATTTAATGGATAGCTATGGAATTTCATCGTACTCAATTGACCAATCTCCTTTTTTGTCGTTGTTGTTATTATTAATTGTTGTTGTTGTTATARTCACAGTTAATGTTACATTAGACTGAACAAAAAAAAAACAATTTTCATTTTCAAGAATAATACCATCAAACTGACAATTGTGGAAAGAAAATAATGTATTGACGATGGTCTGTGGATGCTTGATAATAATCAAAGATAATAATCCTGTTAGAAAAGATTACACATGGAGGCATCACAAAAATACAATTTTTTAAAAGTAGACGATCAAAACTTAGTCAATACACGAATTGAAGTTTGCTGATACAAATTGATGGGAAAAAAAAAGTTACATCGAAAAATGAAAGAAAAAATACGTGAAAGATCGTTGACCATAGAAAAGCAATAGTATGGTTTATATTAATAAAAATATAATCAAATAAAAACGAAACCAAATTCCAAAATAATATCAAAAGAGAATCAAATAAACTAACATGGCGAAAATAAAAAAAAGGGAAACCAGTAAATCCAACTTTACTGTTTCTAACATTAATAATGGGAATATTGAATATGAAATAAATCAAATGAATAAAAATAATTGAAGATAATCGAAAATAATCCAGTAAGAAAGATGAAATTCAAAAAAATCAATTGTACATTTTGAAAAAAGAAAAGGAAACCAAACAAAAGAAGAAGAAATAATCGTACAATGAACTCCATTGATAAAAATATTTATCGATTAAATCTATATCGATACATCTATCATAATGTCTACAAACAAAAATGATAAAAAAAGATAGAAGAAAAAGAAAGCATATTTAATCGAAATATCTACAAAAGAAATAAAAAAGAAATGAAAATCCCAAAAGAAGATAAAGACAAAAATTCAATGAATTGAATAATTTGAATGAAAAATATCAATGTAGCAATAAAAAAAATGAGATAGTTGAAAAAATATTGAACAAAAATCAACGCTGCACTCGTAGAAAAAAATCAACAAAAATAAAAAATAAAACAACAACAAAAAGAAA
>NW_015148972.1:284565-358272 GCF_001465965.1 Polistes dominula | reverse complement strand
ATTTAATTTCACCAAGGAAAATCTAGCACTCTTGAATTTTATTACACGAATTTAAAATTCATCAGCTTCCAGATGTTTTATTGATTATGTTAATTAACAAAGTACGTTTCCGTTGAGTTATCGTTACAAAAAAAAAAAAAATTCGTTGAATTTCCGTTTGTATTATATAAATTTTTAATTTGTTTTGTTTTGTGTTTTATTTTTTTGTTAAAAGTTATCTGTTCATTGTTTTTTCATTGATTGTTTTAGTTAGAAAAAAAAAAAATTGTAACATTGGTGTTGCATCGTTACATCTTCAATGTTAAAAAAAAAAAACATTAATTTGTTTCTGTTTATAAATTTCTGTGTTTCTGTTATAAAACAAACTGTTTTATTATCTGTAAAAATTTACTTTCCGTTTTTCAATCTGTTAAGTTTCAATCATATTTAACGTTGTGATAAACGTTTTGTTTCCCAGAATATTATAGTTCTTCATCGTCGCATTTCATCGTTAAATTATTTTTGTTCATTGTTTGAATATTGTTGAGTTTCCAAAATCATATTATATATCAAACAGTTTAAAAAAAAAAATCTGTTATTTGACCAATCTTGTTACATTTTCAATATTCTTCTCTTCTTGTTTTTCATTCACATCTGTTCTATCGTTTAACATCTCATTTTCTTACTTCAAATTCCATGCGAATCTTTCGTTTCAGAATTTTTTTTCTAAATTTCCATATAAACCATTTGTTTCAATTAATATAGTTATATATTTTACTTTTATATTTAATTACAAACAATTTTTTGTTTAGTTTCCGTTAAATTGGTCATATTTGTGTTAATATTTCATTTAATGTTTTATGGTTTTGAATTATAATAGTTGAAGTTATTTGTTCGTCACATAGTTACCTTGGCTGTTATAAACTGTTTTTTATTTTTTTTATTTTTTTTTTATTTTTTTTTTGTCATCATTACGTTTGTCGTTTGCCTATTAATTGTTTATAATACATTTATTAAGTTTGTCATCGTTATCATGATAAAATATTTTCACGTCACATTCAACAGAAAATAATTAATAATAATAATAATAAAAATAATAATAATTCATAAAATTTCTATTCAATATTTCAAAATAGACGACATTTCTTTTAGAAGAGAAGAGAAATACAAATTACACATAAATCAAATCAAATTTTACCGATATTATTAATCATACAGCATCAAATTCAAAAGTTTACATGTTTGTTACAAAAAAAGAAAAATGAAATAGAAAAAAAAATAGTGGACAAAACTGTTAATTACGTTTTACTTCAGTGTTGTGTATATTGTTATGATCATTGTTATAAAACATAAAAAAAAAAAATAGCAAAAAAAAAAAACTTATAAAAATGTTAAACGATTACCAATGTTACCTCGAAAATTCAGAGAAAGTTTTATATGAGATTTATTTAAAAAAAAAAAAAAAAAAAAAAAATATTCCTTCGACACTTTTCTGAAATATTTTATTCAAGTTAAGTTTATTGTAGTTTCTTTTTTTGTTTACACTGTTATGTTTAATTTGTGACACAAATATGTGCTTTGTCTAAACTTTTACATTCGACAGTACCAATTTGAAAGAATATTTTATTTCAACTAAATGAAAAACTTTCATAAAATACTACGAACAGAAAGAAAAAAACAAAATAGAACGAACTATTGAATGTAAAAGTCGAGATCACGGAAAAAGAATTTCTGCGAGAAATACTTTAATTTGTTATTTTATTTCTATTTATATTTATATTTTGATTAGATTCTCTCATAAGTTGTGGCTCCCTTCTTCGTTAATTTTCATAATTATTATTTATTTTATTGTACTGTATTTTGGTTTCACCATTAGTGCCTTACATTATTAATATTTTTGTCTAATTTTACACGTAATTTGACAGAAACCGATTAGATGTTAAGGAAACTTTAGAAATAAGAAATTCAAAGTTTAAACTAACGTGCTATTTTACGAATATACGATCTGTATACTCGTATATACATTTACATATAAATTACAAAGAAAAAAAAAAAGAAAATAAAACTATGTATGTAATTTAGACTAAATATTGTTTTAGTTTTATCAATCATAATGTAAAATTAATTAATCCAATTCTTTCCTTATATATAATACATTAGAATAAGTTGCCCCTTACAATAGGCAACACGTCCGTACAGCAACGTTTCACTGTAACATACAATAAGGCGCTTGAAAAAATAACACAACTCTTGTAATCTGTATTACCGACACTATCTTTCTTTTTCTCACCAAAAGTAAGAATAATAAAGGAATTAAACAAAAAACAGAATTAAAAATGATTTTAAATTAATAAATAATCTCACATTATTTATATCAATTATTTTCTTATATAATATCTTTCCAAAAACATTATTAGTAATTAAAAATATTCGTGTAACTAATTATCACTAAAACAAGCGGAATATTTTTAAAGCACTAATGAAAATATTATTTAATGTAACAAAGAAAAAAGAAAATAATCTTATACAAAAAGTAAACATTATTTATGGTTATTCGTATAACTAGTTAATGTAAGTGGAATATTTTTAAATATAACAAAAAATCTTATGCAAAAAGTAAATATTATTTATGGTTATTTCTTATAACTAATTAATGTAAATGGAATATTTGGGAACCACTAATAAAAAAAAAAAAAAAAAAACTAATACAACACAAAATCTAATGCAAAAAGTAAACATTCTTTATGGTGTATTTTGTTTGTATTTTTGTATATCCATTAAAACGTGTTTTTAACTTGTTTATCAAGAATTGTCGAAACGTACAAAAGAGATCATCTTAGGAAAAAAAAATGTCTCATGCAAATGATTCAAGAAGACAAGGAGATCGGATAAAATGATTAGAGTACGATTGACTGTCAAAGAGGAAAGTTGCATTTGACTTGCAACATTGAACGTTGATCTTGATAGGACTTGATCAAAAACGTAAACCGTTAAATTTCATTCAATCTTTTCAATCAAAAGCTTTTCTTTTATCTGATTGTCTAACATTCGATACTTCAAAAATTGTCTCACTACGTAATCCAAAAAAAATATTTCGTTTCATTAATACATACTCAATTACTTGCACGACTCGCATTAATTTGTCCGTCAGGTTGAAATAGGAAAAAAAAAAAGATAAAAAAACAAAGTATTGAAATATTATATTTTAATAAGCATCGTCATCGTTATTTTTTTCGAATAACCGAAGTTAAAATTAATTAACAAACATTACAATAAATTATCTATGTTTGAAATGAATTAATGAAAATATATGACGTTTGTTTTGTTTAAAGATGAAATAAAATATTTGTTTCAAATAATGTTTTAGATTTAATTGTAAATTACAAAATATATTGAAATCGATGGGATACATAATGGTCACGTTGTAAAGAATAAAAAAAAAAAGAAATGGGAAAAGAATATTTCGAGTCGTGTGCTTAGTCCCAAAGTTTTCTGCAAAGGGTAGCATTTTCAGAAAAGCTATTACGCATGAGTGTACGTAACGTGTTATGTCCAATGAAAAAAAAATTCACTGACGTTTTTCAACTTAAGTATTATAACACGTGTAAGATAAACGTATCGGTATAACAACACAAAACATTTCTTTTCTCTTGATATTTCTTTTGAAATAAAAACTATTTTTTTTCGTATTGTCAACGATAAATTATTATTATTATTATTATTACTATCGATGTGTCTCGATATTTTTAAATGTATCCAATTGAAAAAAAAGGAAATGTTAGATAATTAAATTTAAATAGAATAAAAATTCAAATGAAAAATACAAACATTTCTTTAAATATAAATTAAATATTTAAAAATAAAGTTTGAAAAATTGTTTGAAAAATTTTATTAAATAGATTCAATATTAGAACAAATTTAGAAAACAACCCTAATTACATATATGGACAAACAAATTATTTACAGTACATTAAAAAATTAATATTTAGATAAATTAATAATAATAATAATTATTATTTAACAAAATAGTAACTAGTTATCTTAAAAGAAAACTTTATTAAAAATAAGAAAGCAAAGAATCTAAATTTAATCAAAATAATAATATCTATGATTAATATAAACAATAAATATACCAATATTATTTTTCAACTTATTTTTATAAATAATTGTTTCAACAAAAATTTGTCTATTAACTGTCTTTTCTATTTTCCATTTTTCTTTTCTATCATATCTCTGTTTTTTTCACATTGTCATCCTATCTGATGATACAAATTTTGATCAAATAAATGTGAACGTTAGAAAAGTTTTTTTAGATCCTCGTACACACATATACATACACCTATACAGAGTTACAATCACTACACAACGCACAACGACAAGGATGAAGAAGGCAGTTTTGGTTCCCTAATTTTATTTCCATCCCTTAAGCTGCCATGTATTTCATTCGGCGCATTAGTCAAAGTTATCTCACCCATGATCGCATATTTTCGACGGACAGTCCCATGAATATTTTTAAATAAGATTTTTTCAACGATAAGTCTTTCGAAGAAAACACGTTGGTTGCGATAGTTTCGATTATCGTGGTGATTATTTAACGATACAAAATTTATTAAACAAAAACCATATATGGTTTTCTATCACCGATGAGAATGACATTTTTCCTATTTAACGAGAAAAACACACGTAGTATAATCATCTCTGATCTCTGAAAAAACAAAAAAAAAACCAAAAAAAAATAAAACAAATATTATTAATATAATTTTAATGACGATATTATTTTGAAATGCACAAAATTGTGTGTCAAAAATTTGAAAAGAATAAAACACTTGTCACATTTTTACCTTTTTATGTTTCTTCTTACCTTCATTACATCTTCCAAGTAAACTGAACATCGTACGATGATACAAAAATCCAGGACAAGATCGTACTACGTAACGTATTTAACTAAACAAAACAAAACAAAAAAATTCGATGACGAAAGGTGGAACTTGTTGAAATAACAAATGGTGAGTTTGATATGCTAAGTGAACGAATAGACGTAGTAGTCGTATAAACTTGCGGAGGACAACGCATATATTTAACTTACTCTGAATTTATCGATATACGATACGTATGATAATAATAAAAAGGGAAGTGAGAAGGAAATTGAAGAATATAAAAAATAAAGAAAGAACAAAACAAAAAGAAAGAGAGAGAGAGAGAGAGAGAGAGAGATAGAAAATTAAAAAAAAAAAATACACTGACGAAAAAAAAGGGGGCAAGAAAGAAAGATAAAAAACTATCGAGATTGGTTTTTTAGATTGAAGAGAAGTTAGTATACATTTTCCTTCTCTCTCTCTCTCTCTCTCTCTATCATTCCGTAAACAGGCATATATAATTGGATGAGAATATTAAAGCAAAGAGGACCCCGATGGAAAAACGTACGTTTCGATAGATTCGTTTTGGAGATAGTGTACTGAAAACACGGTGATACCTTTGAAGATGGGTCCTCACCGAGTCCGAGGACATGCCAAGTATACCATACGCATACAAATACCTACACATATGTATATGTATAAGTATATATATATAGAAAGTTGACGATGGACCTCCCGTGCGTTTCAGTCGACCGAAAACCCTTAAACCCGTAGACCTCTTTTTCCATGCACCTTCTTCCTCCCTTCTCGGTATCCTCTTTTCTTCTATCTCGTTCTACTTCTCTTCTTGTTTATCATTCATCAACCTCTCTCTTCCTCTTTTTCGTTCTCTCCTTGTTTTGGTACTTTTTCTTTGGTTCTCCCTGTTCCTCTTTCAACCGCTTACTTCCATCTCGGTACGGTAAAAGACGAAGAGGAGACGTTCTCCAAGTGGATAGCCAACGTAACTGGGCAAACGTTCGAGTGCAACAGAATTCACCTCATCCTCCTCTTCTTCTTCTTCTTCTTCTTCTTCTTCCTCTGTTCGATCTTCTTCACTCAACTTTCTTTATCTTTTCTTCTTTTTCTGTTACGCGCGTACGTCGTCAGCGTCTCCTTTTGCACCCTTTTTATCTCTCGTCTCCGTCCGCAAGGACGAACGCGTGCACCTTCCTCCTCACCTCTTTATCCTCTTCTTCCCTCGAAACAACTTATCTTCCTTCCTCTTTTTCCTCTCTCTATCTCTCTCTGTTTTATTCTCTCGCGCCTGATATCCTTCAAGTTGTTTTGCACGTCGGCCTACTCCTCCTCCTCCTCCTCCTCCTCCTCCTCTTGCTTCTCTTTATCCTTCAAGCTCTCCTTCTGCTCTCCTTCTGCTCTTCTTCTTCTTCTTCTTCTTCTTTTAGCTCTCGTTTTACTACCTCGTTTATATCATCGCAATACTCTCTCTTTCTTTCTGTTTATTTTTCTTCCTCTTCTTTTTTTTTTATTACATCAAATGCACTCTCTCTTTTCATTCTTCCTTTTATTTTTTTTTTTTCAACTAACAAAATTGATACTTTTCTTTTATAGTAACTCCCTTATCACCCTTCCCTTTCTTCTAGTTTGATTATATATATAATTATATATATTTTTTTTTGTTTAACAGACAACTAAAAAAGTGAGATAAATTCTCCTCTGTCATGAATGAACATTGAAAAAGTGCTACGTAATTATTATTAAATATTTTGAAGAACATTGAACTCTCTCTCTCTCTCTCTCTTCATATAATCTCGTATTTCATAAGTTTATACGTGGTTCTGTATACCGAATTGCCGACTGAATTGACGATCAAGTGAGAGACATATAGTGGGGGTAAACGTATAGGGGAATCGGGAGTCAGCTCTTGCTCATGAGCAAGCTGTTAGGACGCCTCTACTTTAGACGTTCGCCGGTAGTTCCTCGATCATACTCTTCGTCCTCGTTCTGATACCACCAGATACCAAAAGTATTAGAGAATATTCATTATCCCCCTTTGAACGGGATAAAAAGAAAAAAAAGAAAAACAGAGAGGGAGGTTTATATATATATATTTTTTTTTTAATGTGAAAAATCCTGTGTTTTTTTTTATTTCGGACGATAGTGAATTTTATATTTTTTTTTTTATTTTCACTTTGAAATACGAAGATCGAAAAAAGAAGATGATTTTTGGATTGTACAGCGTCCTACTTGCTACCCTCTTGGCTTTTTTAATTTATATCGCTTTCTTCTGGAAGATCAACTGGGTCAGAGTGAGTTAATATTCTTTTATAATTATGATTGTACTTAATTTTCTTTCTTTCTTCTTTTTTTTTTTTCTTATTGGTTTTAATTGTGAGTCTTAGGATTGAAGTATTCACGAATTTATGATTATTTAATAAAATTACTTTTCCTAATTATTTTACACTTTTTTTCTTTAATGTTATGTAATCTATTTCAAACTTGTTTACCATATATAAGTCTTTAACATAGTTTAATGGAAGACAATTTGACAATTAAGGCCTTACTCTACTTTGAACGCCTAAAAAAAAACGCTACTTTTATGAATTTTTTTTTAAGAACATTATTATTTTTATTGATGTAAAACTTTTTTGGGTTGTTAGATACACTCTTTAAGAATAGAATAAAAATTTTTTTTTTATTTATTCAAACACTTTTAAGGTACAAAAATTGCATTCAAACAGGAGTCTTTAAGAAGTACGTGGATGTGTATGTGGATGTTGAAAAAATCTGAAGGTCGGTCCATCTGAAACGAAAAAATACTTTAGTTTTATGTTTGTTATACCAGTGGCTATATCCCGTACCAAAATTTTTAATTTTTATGTAAAAATAACAAAATGGCGGAAAAAGAACAAAAAAGGAAAAAAAACCATTGAATGTTTAGTCTAACATTGAATAATTTCAATTTTTAAATATTTACTTTTCATGTAAGGTACTAAATATTATTTTTAAAATATACATAACTAATTACAAAATTAAAATTAAATTTTCATCATTATTTATAAAAACATTACGCCTGTAGAAATGCAACCCTTCATACACACTTTGAAAATGTTGCTTGCGAGCCTCATCTGTTGGGACAGAATTTTTTTCCGCCAAAACTGTTTATACACATATGTATTACGGGTTGCCTATCTTTCGAGAGAAAAAATTCCATCCCAGTAGATGGCGCTCGCAAGCAACATTTTAAAGTGCGTCTGGAGGGTTGCATTCATACAGGCACACATTTTTAAATAATTACAAGGAAAGTAAATAGAAAAACACTTTTAAAAATGTTTATAAATTAAATTTAATTTCACGGATTGTTCCTTACTATTTTTTAAATATAAAATAAAACTTTTACTTGCTATTATTTTTGCAAGGACTATCGATGTCAGAAAAAAATAAAACACAGAAGGATGGAAAAATTACCGCCAGTCTACCCCAATGGATGGTTCGCTTTACTCGAAAGTTCACAGTTAAAAGTGGGAGAGGTGAAACACGTATCAGCACTTGGAGAAAATTTTGCCGTTTTTAGGTAAGCATAGAATTGATCTAATTAAATTCTATATAGAAAAATATAAATAAATTAGTTATTTAGAAAGAGATAATTAAATTGATTAATAAAAAATAATAAAATAATAAATAAAAAAAACTAATTGAAAAATAATGACGAAATAGTAATAATGTTAAGTCGTGTAAATACGAAGGACAGAGAAGGGTATCGTCAAAATTCTCGATGCGTATTGCCCACATTTAGGGGCAAACATGGGTGAGGGTGGACGAGTAAGAGGAGAATGTTTGGAATGTCCTTTCCATAAGTGGCTTTTTTGTGGTGACAATGGTCGTTGTTTGGATATACCTTACACCGAGAAAGGTAAATTTTGTTTAGAATTAAAAATATTTAATATTTATAATTATTCATCCAAATGTTTAATTTTATTTAAGTACCGAACTTTGTTAAAACAAAATCATGGAGATGCTGCGAAGTTAATAAAATAATATTTGTATGGTATCACGCGGAATCGGCTACACCGGATTGGCAACCACAATCTCATGAAAAAATTTCTAATGGTAGTTGGCGATTTCAAGGTCGAAACGAATTTATCATCAATTGTCATATACAGGTTCGTCAAAATTACATTGAAAAATATTATCTTTCAAATAATTCGAAAAACGTCATATTTAAATATATAAATAAATTGTATATTCGAAAAGAAACTTTTTCGGGGATTTCCAAAAAATTTACATATACTAGTAATATTAAGAAAACAAGATGAAAGCTGCCGATTTCTTTTCACTTAACAATTAGAGAAAGTAACGAAACGTCATAAAACGATGAATTCCAGGATATAGCGGAAAATGGTGCCGATATGGCACACCTTAGCGCTGTTCATGGACCAGCGTTGTTTCTCTCGGAGGACGTGATGCGTTTAGTTCGTCACACATGGTCGAACGCAAGCTGGACACCACAAACGAGCGTGTCGAAGGATGAATCATCGGAAGAAATGTCGATGAACAAAAACAACCCGGAAGATGATGAGACGAAATTCGAAAAGGAGACGTCTGATTTAACAAAGAGATCATCATCAACAAAAACAACAACAGCTAAGACAACGATTAACGGTGAATCGAAGAATTTGTTAAATGGCAAATCGACAACTGCAACAACAAACGGACAACAACAGAATTCTTATAATCAAGAAAATCATAGAGCCAATATGACACTTCGTCACAGTTTGTTGCTTTTTGATCGATTCGATATACTCGAATTAAACGTTAAGGTTGAACAAATCGGTCCAGGATACGTCGAATTATTGATTGAAACCACATTTGGGAATATGTTTATAATACAAACGGTTACACCGATCGAACCATTGTTACAACGTATCTGTCACATAATATTTTCTCCGCCATTGTTAGCACCGTACGCTAGTATTGTATTTCTTGGCGAATGTCTTATGTTCGAGAGGGACGTTGCTATTTGGAATCACAAAAGATTCGAAACACGGCCAATGCTAGTAAAAGAGGATAAAACCATTTCCACTTATCGAAAATGGTATGCTCAGTTTTACTCCGCTAATAGTCCGACTTATCAGACGGCAACAAAAAGCTTGCAATGGTGACGTAAGGATGTCTATTTTTATTATTATTATTATTATTATTATTATTATTATTATTATTATTATTATTATTATTATTATTATTATTATCGTTTGAGAGCTAATCGTGCGAAGGACTCGATCGACGATAAAATAACTAGATATGTTGTTTGTTTTATTTCCTTACGTCCTTTTCCTTCATTGTTACACAATATTATTTAATTTGTTAGAGATTTTATAGTTAGAGTAAAGTTACGTCCGTTTGATACATATCTATAATATTACCATGTTAATATGAGGAATTTCAAGAAAGTATATTTTGTGTTTTCTGTTTTTTTTTGTTTTTTTTTTTTTTTTTAATATTTGAAAGGTAACATTTTCTCACTATCTGGTAAGTAATGTATATAAACTTAGATCTCACAGTTTATCTTAAGTGCAATTTCTAATAATCGTATGCATATCTAAGTACTTAAATAAACATAGGTATGAGTATATAGGATTCTAACGAGATTATTGAACTAGATAATGGAAAAGGATGAAATATCTTTCTAAGATGAGACTTATAAAGTAAAAATTATAATCAACATTTTTTTTCGATAGCATAAAAATATGAGTATTTATGTGGTATATTAACAATATACAAGTTTATAGGTACAAACGTTGAGATACTTGTTTAAACTTAATCCCATTCTCCAATGTACATAGCACGCGGTGCAGGAGGTATCACGCCTCTCGTCGGGATGGGTAATCTTCCATATATATGGTTGTACGGCGATTCGATTCTATTATCCGAGTCTGGAAATGCAACGAAGGTCGTTTACATAAAGTCCTTCCAAAAAAAAAATAAACAAAAAAGATCCCTCGAAAGATCTATATCGGTTAAGAATCATATCATCGACACAGTTCACGAACATATCGCATACGCTTACAATTACACGCAATATGTAACATGTAATAAACATTTTGTTTAAATTGCTATTTATGGGATCAGTGACTTTTCTCATAGTTATTTTCAAATAAATCATGTCAGTATTTTTTGTAATTAACTATCAATATCATTATGCAATTTTCTAATCTTATTTCAAATACTCTGACAAAATTATTATTATATACACTAATCCAATAATTAAGCAACTTTGAAAATATACACTGGAACGCAATGTTTTTTTTTTTTTTTTTTAATTACGTTCAACAAATAACACACAACTATCCTTTCTTTCATCTCATTCTCATTCAAACACAATTCCTCGTTGAAGTGTAGACACAAACTCCGATTCGCGTGAATCACGAATTCTTTCTTTTTTTTTTCCTTTTTTTTCAAACTGTCATGTTTTGACCCATATTACGTACCAAGCCCACTCTCAAAACTTCTCGCGTGGTACATGATGTGTGGTCGATTCGCGGGAACGTGATGTCCATAAATCTGAGACGATTGACTACTTGTATAAACGGAGCCAGCATAAGATGGTGCAGGTTGTGGTCTAACATTTCCTCTAGGTACAACACCTTTATTTTGTCCGTTCCTTGCCATTTTTACGAAATTAGGTACGCGTGCACGTAATCCGCAATAATATGGATCGTCTATAACAAATTAAAAACAACAAACTATGCTCTAACATTATCTACCATCAATGATTACAATGAAAAAAAAAAATATTAAAAAAAAAAAGATCTAAACTACATGAAAATATTGAATCAAACAATTTATTTCGTACGTATTCAAATCTTACCATATTTTTTTCTATCGTCATTCTTGCTCCTTTTTTCTTCATTAGCAGGTTTTATCGTTCTAGAATAATCATCTTCTATATCATCATAATCAGGCTGAAATATTACAATTATAATATTAATTATATACAATATAATTAATGTAATATTATAATTATAATATATACAATTTATTACAAACGTTCTTAAAATATATTTTAGTTATTGTATTGTTATAACAAACCTTAGGTATATCATGACCATAAAGATTTTCTCTTGGTGGTAATTTAGGTGGTCTCTCAGTTCGTCTTTGTTGGTAACTGGTAGATTGCATATAAATTTGTTCTCTTGAATCTCTGTCAGATTGCATTATTTCACTAGGTCCTACAGAAGACGAGACTCCAGCTACGCTGTAAGGATCTTCATCTGGAATTGGTATCCTTGGACGATTCTTAATATCTACAGGCCTTTGTAAGGCTAAAACTAAAACAATGTTTCATTAATAAAAACAAAAATCATTTTCAAAGTTGTAAATATTAAATACAAATGTAAAGAAATGAATTTTGATCAAATACCTGGCGGCAGTTTGGACTTGAGCATGTCCAGTCCAACAACGTTTACGATTAGAACCCAAACTGGGCATTGCAGTAAATCTGCTTCCGTTCTCACGAAGACAATAGCACTTAAACATTGCATTTCTAATCTTCTTCTGTCGGGATAAGCTCGTCGAGTTTCGCGATACAAATTTGTTTTAAATTTGTTCACATCGAACAACTGCATAGAAAAAAGAAAGAAAGGAAAATTAAGAATAAGGATAAATTTATTCAACGAATTATTATTCTCTGAACTATGATGATTATGTGTATTAAAAGAATTACGTTTAATAATAATAATAATAATAAATGTTAATGTGTGTGTCTTTACCTTTCCAGGTTTTTCGTGTTCGAGAGCACCCTGCGAGTTACGTATAATTTCAGGACCGATAGCATTATCCTCCTGATTGGTAGGCTTTATGTAAACGTTATTTTTACACAACCTTTTAATAAGAATATTTCCTTGTTCGTCCATTTTAATTTTAACTCCTTGATTAATAAGACGTTTAGCTTCTTCCGTCTTCGGATCACGCATTGGATTATCAAAACCGCAAAGTCCTATCCTGTGTTAGCGTAAAATAAAATCAATTAACTTTCGATTGATTAACTTGAAGAAGAAGAAGAAGAAGAAGAAGAAAAAAGGATGAAGAATATTTTGAAAGAATAATAAAGAAAGTAAGTCACCTGAAGCCGTCGAAGCCATCATTCGAACCGTTTATCGTGAGAACCGGTGCCCTAGCGTACGCTTTCGCGACGCGTCTGTTTCTCTCGAATACAATTACTTTCGCCCATATTTCGTCATCTATTTGATTCCATTTGTCCAAAACTTCTTGTATGTGATCCTAAAAGAAATCAATTTAAATATAATCAATTAATAATGCTAATTAGTGAAACCCGTAAGAGATATCGATCTTAAACGAAAACTTTTGACATTTGGCTGAATTGATATTTTTATCTTAATATTACGTTTTCTCGATTAATTATGGCACAACATTTTTGAAGAGAAAATCTAAATAAATAACCGATCAAAATTAAAATTATTAACCTGATTCGATCTCGTCTAGGTGTCTTTTACTTGAGAGAGAAAGGTAATAAGTTTCGTTCGGTGAATTTGCAATCGTTTGATCTTTCAAAAAAACCGTTCTAATCAATCGTCCGTATCGGTCAACAGATAGTTTATAAGTATACCTGTATTTATATATATATATATATGTGTATATGTGTTTAAAAGAACCTTTGGTGTGATTTGGTTAATAGTAAAAGATAAAAATAAAATAAATAAGATCTGGAATGATCTCTAGACAGTCTATCCAGATCGTTTAAACAAGATCGATCAGAACGAGGTGTTATGCAACGAAGGCTAACATAAGAGTTAGCTACAATTTCCGTTCTAATCGAATTCCTTAAGGTCGAATACGTGTCTGTATGTGTATCTATGTTTGTAAGTTAAGTTGATATACTAGGGGGATTGATTATTGCGTGACACGATCGAGTTCTATGAGCGTAATAAAGTTTTCTTTTAAAAACAAGACAGGAAAGAGAGACATAACGGTGATGGATGATGCATCAAACGATTGAATCGATCGTCATCGTTGACCGGAATCACGTACCAGGACAAATCGAATTCGAAGCTGGTTAACTCGTTCTCATTGTCTTAAGTCGGTAGTCGTTAAAAGTCGACCTAGTTACGCGAATACTCCTTCATAATTCATAACGTACGGTGAGAAAGGTTCAGTAGACTAACGTATATATGTGTGTACAATATATGTATAAATACGTAGAGACTGAAAAATTAGAACTCATTAAATAATTCGATCGAAACCATACTTTTCTCTCATTCAAAAGTTTCATAAAGATATATTATACTATTATACTATTCTTAGTAAATTCTAACGCGAGAGAATATAATTGTAGCAAAAAGAACATATGTATTTATATATGTATAATACGTTTATACTAGAAACACGCCATCATCGAGAGAGACTTTCGTATTTCGCTTTCGGCTACGTTTTTACCTAGCTAAAGGTTTTGTAACACATAACAGCCCATGCAGAGAGTGGAAAAAGAAAGAGAGACTCGCATTTCTCTTAAAGATAGCCGTGTGAGGGTTCTCTCTCTCTCTCTCTCTCTCTCTCTTTTTACTAACTTATCTTGCCTATCTCTTTCTTTCTTTCTTTCTTGTCTATCCTCTTTCTCATGGTACTATTTTCGTTATTACGAGCATAATTTTTTGAAAAGCGATAACCACGCGTTGCAAACCGGTTTGCATCAGTTTTAAGAGCGTGCATGCAGGGTCGCCAAAAACACTTTGCCTTGCATGTGCATGGCTGAACTACTAAACCGGTTGGTACGCTTAAAAGTCAGCGAGTAGAGTTGGCGTGTATGTAAATGCAAGAATACAAGATATTATTGGCTCTTATCGAGAAAAATCATAACCCGTAAGTACGTATTTACGATTAATAAAAACGTATGTACTTTTTTTTCTAAATGTAACTTTATACGAATATTGTTTTATTTTGTTTTGTTTTCTCTCTCTCTCTCTCTCTCTCTCTCTCTGTCTCTTTTTATAACGTTAAATCGAAAGAGTTATCTTATGACATTTCTTACCTTGTACAATTTGTCGAGATTGTACCAAACGTCTTCCTCCTCTTGTTCCTCGTATTGAGATTCAACGAGATTGTCTCGCGAACGAGAGAGTATTTTTCTTCTCGATACCATCTTGTGTTCGTCTTCTCAATCTGAAAAACGAAAAAAATAGTAAAAAGAAAAGAATAAAAATAAAAAATAATATTACACACATCGAGAAATAAAATGATCAATAAAGAAAAACCACAAATCAAACCACTTCTTCCTCGAAAGAATAACGCAACGTATTATAATATTTTTTTCTTTGAAATGTATCCTCTGTTTTTTCATTTTTTTTTTTTTGTTTTATAACGTAACCATAGTCATCCGGATATACCTAATCTTTAAAATATTCCCTACAAAATTTTAGATGTTTCGGAAGATGTGAAAAAAAAAAAGATACCGAAGATAGAAGGAAACCTATAAAAAGATGACAAAAAAAATGTCCGAGAAACCATTAAATGGTGTCATCGAGCTAAAACTAGACGCTAGACGTGACCTGACGTTGTTCAGGTAATATTTGTATCTTATTTTTATTTCTTTCTTTTTCTTGTATTTTATATTAGCTAATCCAAGTTCGTTTGAGTACGAAAAAATTCGTATTCTCGTTGAGTACTGAAGAAGGAAGGAAACGACGACGACTACGACGACGACGACGACGACGACGACGACTACTCACCCGTTTGAAGATAAGATCGAATCTTGTAAGAAAAAAAAGTCAAAGCAGAACACTAAGTAGTCGGATTCGAAGTTGTGAAGCTTTTTGCAAGGAACTTTGAAAGATACGAAAAACATAACAACCAAAAAATATATATGAAATAACCGATACATTCCCATTTGCTCCCACTCTGCCTTCTCCTCCTCCTCCTCCTCGTCGTCTTCCAGCACTTATACCACGTATACCCACCACCACCACCACCACCACTTCCACCCCTTCTCAAACTAAGAAACGAACGAAACGACTGGAATACCGGCGCGTCAACTGCTCGGAAAAGTGAAATTCGCATTCCATCGGCACGCTCGCTACCGGCCGTACGTGGCACACGTGTACATTGGCATCGAAGTCAAAGCCGTTACACGACAACTCCTATGAGTTTCCCCATTTACGACATCATTTTTTCTATGTATCATATATGACACATATATGAGAAAAATAAGAACAGAAGAAGATGAGGAAACAAAAAACCAACTAAGAAACAGGATTCTCGAATGACTAATCTCTCATTAAATTTTCCCCAAAAGTTAAATTTCCAAAATATATAATAATTGGTCCATCGATAATATTCGAGACATAGTCATCATCATCATCATCATCGTTTTTTGTTGTTGCGTGGTCGATTCACCTATACCATGTAGAAGCCGACAGAATTTCCCTGAAACTGCTGGCTTTCACTTCTTCGAAGAATGCGAAGGTTGTACACGAACAACGTCTAGCCTGGCAGTGGGTACGGCACACGAGTCTCTTTTTCCCTTTCCCCCCTCTATACCCCCTTTCATTCTCTTTCTTTCTCTCCCACTCTCTCTCTCTCTCTCTCTCTCTCTCTTTCTTTCTTTTTCTCTCGATGTTTCTAACTCCTTCTTACACACTTCATCCTTCTATCTTAGTTAGTTAGTCTTTCTCTTGATCTTTCTCTTTCTACCATACACACACACACACATATGCAGACACATACAAAACAAACGCATATACAACAAGAGTCTCTATCTATCTCTTACTTGTACAGAGTCTCTCACTCCCCTTCGGCTAAACCAAGAGACTTCAACAGACCAAGAGTAAGAAAGAAAGAGAGAGACTTCGATGAGCGCAACCGCGAGATTTCAAGCAGTGGAAGGAAACTGGTTATGGTCGGCCGCGTAGGCAGGCATTCATACACACACCCTGCGTAGTGGACACAGGGCTTGGCAAAATACTCCTACAACTCGACCGTTCCGTACTCGTAATACTTGTATCTAAGTACCTATATATATATATATGTACACAAGTATATATGTATCTAAGTATAGATATATTGGTATATACATAGGTATATTTATGCTCGACGAGAAATACACATATATATATATATATATATATATAGATAGAGGAACGAACTATGATCCCCTCGAGTGAAGCAGCTAGGGACCGGCTTTTTGCATGAGAAAGAGAAAGATAAGATGCGAAGTTAGTAGTAAGACTCGTCGAGCAACCCGAGAGCCTCGCGAGTTCGCTTTCGTCGAGCGTAATAGCAGCAGGAAAAGAGAAAGGTGTTGTGCGGAGTAGTTTTGGGCCTCTCGCGGGAAGCCTGGAATGGGAGAACTCCGAGGCTAAATACACTATATGTATCCTAGAAAATAGTACTCTAAACTAACTCCAAGAATTATCGAACGACCTAACGCGAACTTTAATTTTTCCTACTTTCAACAATTATGAAAGAAATCGAAGACATATGGGAAAGAAAAAGATAGAAAGAGTGAGAAAGAATGAGATACCAAATGGGGAGACTTGAATGGAATGCACGTCCGATGAGTCGTCGTATTAACTGACGCAATTGTCGGGTCCATGACTTCTTCACGATAAATACCGTAGAGATTATTGAGAAAAATTTCTATACGAATCATCCTCGATCTTTTCTTTTTAATCATATTTCTTATTTATTTCTTTTTTTCTTTTTATTATTCCATTTTTTGTCATCTGTAAATTGAAGAACGTAGCTGTACGTCGTCGAGTCACGTCACGACGAGATCCGCTTGAGAGAGAAAAAGAAACAAACAAAAAATTAATAATAATAATAATAAAGTTCTATGAGATAGTTACGAGTCATCAATACGTTTCGAAGATATTTTCATCTCTTACTATAAAATTAATCATTATTTTCGTATCGATCATTTACTCTTTTCGATTTCTTTCTTTGCATCCTTGAAAAAGATAGAGAGAGAGAGAGAAAAAAATGATTAAGCAAGCGTATCTTATGCAATCGAAAGTACCAAATCTGTACAATGAACGTCATTAATACTTGTCATTTAATTTATATTTTTTTCTAAACAATTTTAATTTATATATATATAAAACAACAATAAAACAAATTTTCTTTTGTAATCCATTGTTCAAGAATAATCAATTTATTCCTTTACTCTTTGATCTATATTCATATCCTTTTACGTAATTATCATTTACATAGTAAATAACTTCACGGCATGATGATGAAGAAGAAGAAGAATAAGCAGTAGTAAAAAAAAAGAAAAATATCGTTAACGTAAGAAGAGCGAGTCGCTTCGCAAATCGTAACGACATCGCAGCCGTCTTGGCTTTCACGATCTCTTGTGTGTTTGCGCGCGCGCGCGCACGCGAAAGTCGATCTCGCAATCGGTATGTGCATATATATATGTATGTATGTGTGTGTGTCTCTCTCTCTCTTTTTCTTTCTTGCTCGGCATATGCTATTTTAATTTCGCGCTTCTCAAAGCAATCATATGATCATCTTCAGAAGATTTAACAACTGTGGAAGTACTTCGATCCTACTACGTGAGGATATCCTCGTAAAAGTGTCGAGAAGACCGATGGATACCAATTTAGCTCTCTTTCTTTCTCTCTCTCTGTTTCTTTCTTTCATTCTTTCTTTTTCTCTCTCTCTCTCTGTCTCTTTCTATTTCGCGCGCGCGCATTGGGCGCGCCGAAGGATACGAAAGATCGTTTCTCTCTTTCTTTCTCTCTCTCTCTCGAAAGGGCGACGCACCAGTCGTTTAAAAAAAATCGCGCGAAGGGCGACCTTCCAATGGCGCCTCTTTTTAAATCCTTTTGTAACACGAATACTTAGAATATTTTAAACGTCTCTTTTATTATTTTATTTCTTTGGAAGAAAAATGAAAGCTATTGATTGGAAACAGTTCGATTCGGTTCGCGTATTAGTTTCACATTTTCATAACTTTCAAAGATTTCTCTTTAATTTTATTTATCTTTATTTCTTTTTCTCTAGTTTCATGATAACGGTAATAACATGATTAGGTAAAAAAGAATGAAAGAAAGAAAGAGAAATAGTGTAGGCGATTTTGCATATCCGCGTATGGGAGGAGGACGACGACGGCTAAGAAACTGACGACGAAGTTGGACACATCCATATGTTACCAATCTAGCGGTACGTTACATACCTTTCGAGTGACAGCACCTTCCTGACACGGCGATGTTCTATAGCCGGCCTCCACCTTCAATATGGTTCGGATGTGTCAAAGATGTTAGCACTTTGTCGAACTTCTTGCCTATCCATAATCGAGGAAGGACGATGGAAGGCACAAGCCAAAAATGAAGTTATCTCTATTGAGACTGTTATTCCCTTCAATTTGTCTACGTGATCAAGAATCGGCACTATCATCGGTAAAAAAAAAAAAAGAGTAAAGGGGGGAATGGGTTGGTATCGAGGACGAGTAAAAGTGAGAGTGAAAGAAAATGGAAGAGGAAAGGGAGAGAGATCAAGAGAATAAGAAGAGTAAGAAAATAAAGAGAGGGAGAGGGAAAGAAAGAAGACTAATTCAAAGAATGAAAGAAAGAAAAGGTTGTTGAAAATAAACAAAGTTAATAGAAAAAAGATAATAATAATTATAAGAAGAATGAGAGGATAATAAGGGATGTGAAGAGGTAAAGATTAAAAAAAAAAAAGAAGAAGAAAAAAAAAGATAATATAATTATTATCCCCCCCGCGTAAGGCTTAGCAATTGTCGAGTACAAAAGTTAACGAGTTCGGACCTTTATTCGGGGCCCGTGCACAAACGACGCGATAACCGCTCACTATTCGTCGTCTCGCAGTCAACCTTGCCTCCTCCGACTCGCGAGTGAGAGTTGCAGGACGTTCACCATGTTGGTGAACAGTCGCGCATGCGCCGTTAGTTAGGCACTCTCTTGTGCGCTCGCGTGACGTCAGAAATAGGACAAGGAGCCCGCTGGCCTTTGGAAAGGCGCGACTCGCGGCCGATGGAGGAGGGCCACTGAACTGTCTCTCGCCGATTCTATACTTCTTTCCCCTTTAGCCCCGTGTACTCTTCATCGTCATCCACCTCCTCCTCCTTCTCCTCCTCCACCTCTTCCTCCTCTTCATCCGCCTCCGCCCCTGCTTCTTCCTCCTCTCAACATCTCCTCGTACGAGGACCGAGTCGTCCTTGCATCTCTCAACCCCCGTTCAACTCGACTTTTCAAATCCTTCCGCTGACAACGACCCACGAATCTTCGTGTCTTTCACGACCTTTGATCTTGATCTTCTTTCATATATTTTATTATACATATATGTATATGTGGGCTAATAATTATATACAATGTATCAAATAAAAAATATATAAAATTAAAATAATGTGGAAAAATATAAATTGTATAATTTACATTTTTTAATAGCCCATTCTCGTAACGGCACATGTATAAATGTATTATGAGAGACATTCGTTTATCGAAAAAAAAAATAGAGAAAATTGATAAATACATTGTCGCTTTATATATTATTCAATGAAATTAAGAGTATAAGAACACATTAACGAAATATCTTAAAATATTGTTATGTAAATCGATGAGTGTCCATAAAATGAGCTATAATTCGGAAACACGATCATATCAAACATGTATTTACATAAACTAATTTTCTCAGTTGTATATCCCGAATCTACTACTGCAATTTTTTCCACGCGCACCCATATATACACATGTTTACATATAACGAGATCAACATAAACGGGAAGAATGATTTTCAAAAGAAGATAGATACTTAGCAAAAAGAGAAATTCATATTTTACCTTCCTCATTACATGTCGTGTAAATCGAAGAAAAGTGTGTTGCTTTCGCGAGAACATTTTACTCTATTCTTGTTCGCTCTACATATCCTCTACTTTTCCTAAGTTTAATATCTAAGCAAAGATTGAAAGTTATCGGGTTTGATTTAGCGACGTGTATGTGTAAAGCATGCTTCGGATTAATTGCGCAATGTACGTACACACGCACAGTTGTGTAATGCAACCGTATGACACTCATAACGAATAGTTTCATGATTCGGAATAGCGAATCTTGTTGCATGAGCAAGAGACAACGGTTCTTTTAACTTCTTTCAAAGACTCATATACACTACATCCCCCTCTACTTTTGTAACAACGCTGTTTCATTGAATTTAACTCATCTCAATGCAAGATTTCGTTAGTTCTTATACGCTGATGCAATTTCACGATGATCGTGCAAAAGAACCTTTTACTTTTAAAATTTATACGTTCGTCGCATCACACGATTTCATAATTTTAATGTACTTTAAGTAATTGAAATAATATGAACAAAAATATACATAAATCGACAAAACAAATGTTTATTATTTCTTACATTTATTAACAATAAAAAAAATTACGCCACCAAAGCACTGGCAGTTGAACTTTCGTACTTCCAATTTGGTGGAAGTGATCCTTTCGTTTTGTAGTATCTTGCAAGACGATGAATTCTTGATTCAACAAGAATTAACCGGAATTTACTGTCCTTATCTTTTCGRTTTCTCTCTAAATGCTTTCTGATTTGTACTGCTCTCTTAATAAGATGGTACAAATCTTCAGGTAGATCCGGAGCAAGACCCATACTTTTAACAATRCGGAGGATTTTATTTCCTGTACGGAATCTTACYTGAGCAACTCCATGCGAGTCACGAAGAATTACTCCTAGAAAATATAAAATATAAAATTACTAACTTTAATTTCTTTTTATRTTATCAATWATATTTTATGATGCAATTATCAATGRTAACTTATATTGAAAATACAAATGATCACGAAAAATCTCAAACYCCATAGCAAMATTTCTATTTCACAAACATATAAAGAAAATTTACTATAAATCCATTCATCTTCACATTATTAAATTCTGATTTAATTTCTTTTACTATTTTTAGACTCTGTCTTAATAATTCAAAAATAATTTTAAATTTGATTGAGAATGTGATGAAATTTACCAATTTGTGATGGAGTACATCCTTTTTTCGCTAGTTTAAAAATAAGTTCTTTGCAATCTTCTGGAGTAAGCTTCAACCAAGTTGGTACACTTCGACGGTAAGGGAGAGCTGATTGGGATATACCCTTTCTGCAGAAAGTAATTACAATGTTATTTATTTTGAAGAACAGAAAAATTAAATGGCAAGAAATAAACATAAAATTAATTAATTAATTTTACTTTATAAAAAATCTGATTTTTATTGTATTCAATTTTGTCAGACTGAATTAAAAAACACATGTAATTACAGTTCAATAAAAGAAGGAAAAAATTATAACATGGCAATGCGTTATCCTAAAAAAAGTTAGGTTATGATATACTACATAATATATATATATATACATATTTATTTATTTATACATATAAGAACACTAAACAGTATATTACTGTAACGTTAAGTAAATTTAATGATAAAAATACGTGATAAAGTGCGAAAAAGTACGAAAAAATTTAAAAAATTGAAATAATTTAGAATCAACAAAGACGTGGTCGATAGAAATAGAAGGTTAACATTTTAGAAATTGTATCAAGCATAAGTTCTACTTTTAACTATATTCATGACTTTATTAATGTTTCAAAAATCAGTATTTTGAAAATATCTTTTTTTTATTTATTTACAATAATGTAATTATTATATTACCCAGGAGCGTGCATACGACCCATGATGGACGATTTTCCATACCAAAAGACAGTATCCGTAGAATTTAGTAAATTTAACACATGCAACGTTACTTCAAACTTGACTCTACCTCCGGTTGGAGGGCGCCCTTGTATGTCATTTCAAACGCCCTCTCACCTAAATGCTAGTGAATTTGTAAAAGAAACTAAGAAATCAGAATCTCTCATTTCATGGCGGATGAATCAGGAACTAATTGACTATTTTCCTAGGATATCCGGATGATAAACACGCTAATGGTAAGTTCATATATCTTAAATAAATATTGTTATTATGATAATATAAAGAAAAATATTCATTTAATTAATATTATTTTATTATAGAAACAATACAAAACCAATAAAATTGAAAGATGTAATTTCGTAATTAATCAGGTAAATGGTAAAAAGTAGAAAGTTCCATTAGTTTGAAATAAGTGCAGTAATCAAAAGAACAACTGTTTACCATTTCCGTTATTAATACTACGTTAAACATATTTCTAACTATTTAGGTATCGGCTTGTTTCCTAGAAGATAAATGTGAGAAAAGAAGTGTTTAATGCTAAATTAAATCTATATAATAAAAAGAAAATTTTCGAAAGAACAATAAAAATTCAATTGTGATCATTTACAAGGACGAAAATATTCGTACGTCGTAACGGCGTCGTAAGCTCAAAATGTCGGCAGGTTTGTGATAGGAAGTGTACTTTCGTCTGTCAACATCTCTTCATTTCGACGAAGTATGGCATTAGGAAAACTTATAAACTATCGACCAATATATAACATATATTAATCATAACAAACGTGATACGATATTAAACTGATTGAAAGTTATGACTGTGTTAATAGTGTTGTGTTGGTATGATTTGTGTTTGTAGCTCTTATGCAAACTTAAGACGACGATGAGGAATTGAAAAGAATTCATAACTTTCAGTCCATTATATGTGTGATTGATAATCGAATAATTATTTAGTCGACATTTCAATATTCTCATATAATATAGATTTTTAGATTTCATGAATATTGATGAAAAACAGCGTATATTTTAATGGTATATGAAACTTAACCATTGTCAGTAAAATAATAGCGAGAAAAAGAGAGAGATAGAGAGAGTAGAAGAAAAAGAGAGAGAGAGAGAGAGAGGGTGAGATAGAGATAGAAAGAGTGAGAGTAGAAGAGAAAGAATGAGTGAATGAGAGAAAGAGAGAAAGTTATTGTAAAAGTATGAATTACTAATAATTAGATTAGAATTATTTCTTGCATATATTGTGTTCAAGCAAATGATTTTATAAATATTTAATATAATTATAAAAGAAGTTAGTAGTAATGACTGTATGCTACAACCATTTTACTTTAGTACTTGTATATCATACAACATATGATATTTTGATTAATTTTGATTAATTATGATAAATGCATTACTAGTAATGCATATAAAATTATCATAAGGTTAATAAATTTATATTAATCAGTGTTTTATATTTAGACTTAAGAGAGTTAGGAACATTTAAAAACAATTTATTCCATATGCATTAAGAAATATTTTCTTTAGCTTCTTATGTTATATATTTATAAATATAGCATCTATGAATGTAGAAATTTAAAATATTAAGTTTATTAATTTAAAGTTTTAATCAAGCTTAAACACATTATGCAAAATATTAATAGGGTTACATAGTAAGTTCATCAATCTATCAATCTAAGTTTTTTATGCATACCATGTGTATATCTAGGATTATCTTTTCAGTTTAATAAAAGGGATGCAGTGGGTATAAATTTAGCGTACAATTAAAAAAATGTCAAGTGATAGCGATCAAAAAAATCGTGTGGTCAAGCGAAGAAGGCTTGTCATATCGGATGATGAGAGTAGTGATGATTCTGTGGTGCGTTCTCCTAGAAAAAAACAAGTACACGTGCGTATACAATATCTTCTATGATATGATATAATATTTGATATTTTAAATATTACATTTCTTTAAATACATTAAAAATATATTGTTCTTTCTTTTTTTAATTACAGAGAGTTGTTAGCGAAGGAGAAAGTAGCGAAGAAGAAAGTGATGTTCCAAGGCCAATATTACGAAGAAGAAATTATGTAAGCGCTTAGAAAATTTTATTAAATTATATATGTAAGAGTTTTCTATAAATATTTTAATTCGAATAATTTCTGTTACAGAGAGTTATTAGCGAGGATGATACATCAAGTGATGAAAGTACTACTTCAAATAGAAATAGAAGATCAACGTACGTAATCAATGGTACGTAAAATGTTGTTTGTTTGTAATGGAATACAATATTATTCTTAGATTTTACAATATCTTCTTTTAT
Source organism: Polistes dominula (assembly GCF_001465965.1). The sequence goes on along the minus strand of NW_015148972.1, from coordinate 333,419 downwards.
TTCTTTCTATTAGAAAGTTCTAGTTCTGACTGGCAATCTGATTGGTCAAGTAATGATGACATGGAAAATAATGGTGAAAATTTTAATACAACAAATGAATCACATAGTCAATCAAAAACTACAAATGATACAAAACCTGGTACACCGACGCCTGTATCTGAAATTGATTCAGATAATGAACAAGTAGAAAAATGTCCTATATGTTTACTGCCATTTAAGAAGCAAGAATTAGCTACCCCAGCATCTTGCGAACATTGTTTCTGTCTTGAGTGTTTGATAGAATGGAGTAAAACTATTAATACCTGTCCAGTGGATCGCAAAACGTTTACAGCAATTTATGTGAGAAAAGAACTCGGAGGAGAGGTAGTTATTTTTTCAAATCATATAATATTGTAATTATAACATTTTTATATATTTGATTATAGAAACATTATACACATTTTCGATTTTATTTAGATTTTAAGGCTCATACCTGTTGAAATACCAACTCGCACTGATGATCATGTACAAGAAGATCCAACTTTTTGTGAAGTATGTCATCAATCTGACAGAGAAGATCGAATGTTATTGTGCGATGCCTGTGATTCTGGTTACCATTTGGAGTGTCTTACTCCTCCTATGACTGAAGTTCCCATGGAGGAATGGTTTTGTCCAGAATGTACTCAAAATAGTCAAAATGATGCTGAAGCAGTAAGAAGTCTTGTATATTTTAGATTTCTTAGATATATTAGATATCTTTTAGAGGTAACCTTCCCAACACGCAGTGTTGTGTGAAACCGTGTTGTATGAGACCCAAAACCAATACAAAATGGGGGTTACGATCCGAAAACTTATTTAAAACAAATATTTTTTTTTTTTAATTCTACATAAACAACTTAATTTTTATTAAAAATATAATACAAATACAAATACAGTATAATACAAAACCAAAAATAAAATTTTATTTTAATAAATTTCTTCGTCGTCACTGTTCAGTATAATCAACCGAGAACGTATTTTCAGTGGAATGATATCGCCTTCACTTTCAAAACTTTTTTCTTCATTTAAAGTCCTTGCATCTTCTTCCCTCTTTAAAAAATCTGTAATTTTACTGTACTTGTTGGTTCTTACCAAGTTATTTGTAAATTTCTCGGTATGGAGCTAGACAGTTTTCATACTCCCTTTTGAACTGTCGGCTTCTTTCTGCGGAAGGGTCTGCATTCAAAAAAAATTACTCAAGATTTTCAGTTGAGCTTAGGCCTTCTTGTAATTTTTTTAATGTTAAATTATTAACTGAACAATCTTTATCAGTTCTAGTAACTTCAGGATCGATTTGATTACTTTATTAGTACAGTGTTATACAAAGGTTTTTTTTTTTTGATAGCATACCGTGTTGTAGGAGGGATACCTATATATCTACTATATAGTTCACTCTAATTTCACGTAATTTTTATTTAAAAACCTAATGAAGCAATATATTTTAGATTATATTTAATTATTTATTTTTATAAAGGTTTTAATATACACTAAAGATAATGTAATTATTATTATTATTATTATGATTATTATTATTACCATTATACATTTTGAATGTGCGTTTGTAGGTTGAAATTGATTTGGATGAAATCTCAGATCTAATGGAAGAAGCACGAAGACTTGGTGTTTCATATGGTCGAACTCGTACGGGGGTTCCAAATGAACAGACTCATTCTGTTCGTAGAATAATTCCTAGAACTCGTCAGACTGAACGCGTACGAGCTAATATTCGTAATCGTGCCCGCGAATTGCAAATAAGTAGAGTAAACAATCGTGAACAAATATTTGATCCAAATCAACCATCCACTTCATCCGGTTTGGAATCAGTGGGTGATAATAGCATAAGTCGATCTCCAATAATTTCAAAGTCTAATTCTAAATCTAAATCGAAAACCAAGACAGCTAAAAGAAAATCTAAGAAACGAACGAGATCATCTAATAGTAATGGTGCTCTTGTTCGAGAAGTACGCATTACAGAATATAACAATGATGGGGAAGAAGAAGAATTTGTGACATATGTTCAAATTGCACCACCCTCATCACGAAGGAAGTCTAAGAAAAGAACAAAGAGAACGCGCAAGGTATACAGTTAATTTCTCATCGAGCAGAATACTAACATGACATTTATGTTTTTCGTAATTATTCCTGTGCTCCATATACTTTCTATTAAAATGTATCATATTCAATTGCCATCGTAACATCTTTCATATCCATTTATCCAGGTTGGCCTTTTTATATGTATGCCTCCATGTCCTTAATTTATACAAATAAACAAATTTTCTCACTAGATGCACTTTGTTTTTTTTCTAATTTTGCTTGAAAATTAATATAATAATATTAACTGTAGTTAAATGCAAACAAATTTATGCACACTTTTTCTGCCACTCATTACTTGTACACTAAAAAAAAAAAAAAAAAAAAAAAAGTTAAAATTAAATATATATAAATATAAAATTAGAAATGTTAATAATAATAGTTTTCGATAATGCAAAAGAACCAGACTTCACTGTATTCATTCTCATATTTAATACAACGTTTTAAATTATATATCCAAAAATGGCACTTGAAATTGAAAAGTTAATAATTTTGTCATTATGACTGTGTGTGAAATCTTGGAATAATTATAATCATAAATAAATACGCATAATATCTGTATTTTTTATTTTCTAATAAATATTATTAAATAATTATTTATTATCTTTTTAAGAGATCGTACTAAATATAATTTATTTTAAACAGAACTTTTCATACATGCTTAACACAATTATGCTATTTATGTATTCCTAATTATACATATTAATTTGTTAAAAGTATTATTTGTAAGTAGTAGGATGAAATTATTCTTTTGATTTTAAGTTTTTAAAGTATTATTTAATAATTTAATTTATTTTAAGAAAATACTATGACAATTATATAAAAACATAATACATGCTTCATTACTTTACATTGTATTTATTTTTTTTAAACACAGATAAGAAATTTATATCTATCAATATAATAATTATTTGTTTGTTACAGAAGTGGAAACAAAAACATGCACGTACTGTGTCTTCTATGGTAGCTAGTAATATTACAGTTAAAAAAAGATTATGTAAAAATTTAGGAATTATACCAGTCAGAAATGGTCCATTTGGTATTTTAAAGCCACAACAGCCTCCAAATCGATCACTTAACACTAGCAGATTTAATGCTTTTGTTCCTCGAGTTAGTCTTTTCGGGGAGAATCTTGGATTAGAATATAGTCCTCCTGGGTGAGTTAAATTATTCATAATTTTATTCTTATTAAATTTAAATACCAATTTAGAATAAACCTATGTAAAGAAAGTAATTATTGTAATTATTTACATTTACATTATTATCTCTAATTAGATCTGACGATGAACAACTTGGTTCAATTGGCGATGGCCCTGCAGTTAGCGTACAAAGACGCTCAATAATTGCATCAACTAGAAGACACGTGGCTATAAAAGGCATAGCCAATCCTCTTAACAATTTGGAAGTACAAGATACAGTAGATATTTTAGGCAGTATTATCAATAGCCAAGAATTATGGCACTCACGAAAGAATAACAATGTTATTATTAAAACAGATGGAAGTTTATATATATCCGATAGTAAATTTAAGGATAAGAAGAGCATTAACAATAATGAAAGTCCCAAGAAAGAAAATGAACATAATAATAACGATCATCATAAGCAAGTCATTAAAAATTCTGATAAACCTTTAGATTTATCTAACGTTAATCCAAATAACATTATGCAAGCACCATTGTATAATAATCCTTGTGGAGGAGGTAACAGAGGAAATTTTCGTGGTGGATATCGTGACAACAACCGTCACGGTGGACAAAGTTACGGTGGTAGAGAATCTCTTTCTGGTGGAGGTCGACATAGTTATGGCGGATCGGATGCGAGAGATAATTTCGGCCATCGAGATTTTCGATCACCAGGATATTATAATCAGAATTTCGAGCATTGTGGAGGTCCACCTATGTTTGGAAGTAATCCACCATTTAGAAATCGTAATCCTCAACATTTCCGAAATGACAGGTTTCGATATCCTACACCAGAAATGCAACCATTTAATTTCACAGACAATTTCACTTTTCCTCCAAGATCAAGACCACCATTACGCATGCCTGGACCACCGGTAGGTCCTCCTCCACCTCCTCCTCCTCCTATTGGGCCAGTGGTACGGCCACAACATACACAGAATCTACCTCCAAATATCTCAGAGGATGTGTCAAGAAATTTTCAAGGAGAACGAGATAATTTTAACTCACAAGTTATTGAAACTGCCTCTACATCATTAGTAAGACAAGATAACGATGACTGTGATATTTATTGTGACATTGAAACTACGAACAAGTCAGAATACGACGTTCAAGATCCTTGCCACAATAATAGTGGTATGGTTTTGTTACCACCTCCTGAACCACCCTCCGAATTACTAGATTTTGATGAAAATTCTAAAAGTGATAAAGACAATGATAGTGATCAAGAATTAGTTATTGATGATTCTCATAAAGATGATACCAATAAGGAATTACAAAGTGGTGATAAATATGATCCATTCACAGCTGATAGTGATAGTAACGATAGTACTCGCAACAAAAGTAGTGAAAAAGATCAATCCATAATCAATAGTTACGATATACCAATTCCTCCTTCAGATCCTCCACAAGTATCATCAACTTTTTCACAATCAGTTCCTACTTGTCAAAATGTACAACAAGCAACAATTCAAAATGTTAGATCTGATATTCGATTGACGGCTTACGATGACGACGACGACGAAGATTCGCAAGTTGATTGTCCTAATTTATCGATTTATTCGTCACAAACGATGGATGTTGCTAGACATACGGAACAAGAATTATCACAACAAATTGGACCACTTGAACCACCTCCCCTTCCACCTAATATACCGGACGATGACGATGTTATTGTTGGAGATGTTCAAGCTTGCGACTTAGCTGAAATTCCAGAACCATCGGATTCTTATGTTAAGTCATTACAACGTGAAAGAAAACCATTTACTAAAATAATACCTAAGAAATTATCCCACGAATCTAGAAGTAAAATAACATTTAAGATTGGTAGTAAATTCAAGCTTAATAATAAATTAAACAGTTTATACGACGATCTCGATGATATTCCGGATGAAGTGGAAGAAAAAAAATTAAATAATGAAAAACAATCACAAGACAAATTAAAAACAAAAGCTGTTGATCAAAAGAAAGACAATGAAAAAGAATCTAAATCTGATTCAGATTCAGGTAAGGACAAAAATGGAGTTCAAGATTCAACTAAAACTGATATAATAAAAGATAATGAGAAATCGAAATTGAAAGATCAAACGGATGACGAAGAGTCGCAAAAATTAGAGCAAATAAATAATCAAGAAAAACTATGTACTTCTAAAAATCAATCACAGAATGATCAAGATAACATAGAAAAACATATTGATCAATCGGAAAAAGAAAAATCTTCTGAGGAAGAAAATAAAATTGCAGAGAATGATACCAAAAAGATTGATAAAAAGAATGATATTGATAATGAACAGAACAGTAATGTTACTTTGCAGCCGATAATTGATATAACAGAGAAAAGTTCGGATACAATTATTTCTATCGCTGATACATTGGAATCATCACCTAAAAAAGTAGACAGTAACGAGTTGGCTGGAGAATTTATTGAAGATAAAATTGATGATTTAGATATGACGAAAAATAGTTCAAATGAAAAAGACGATGATGACGATGGAGTAAATGAAACAGATTGTTTCAGAAAGATTCAATGGGAATATGAAAGTGACAAATTAAAGGATAGTCCGAATAAATTGAAATCAAGTAAACTGGCATTATTTGCAGAAGAAAATTTGAGAAGTACTACTGGAGATAATAGCGATTGCGATTTAGAAAGTGAAAAGGAAGATAGAAGCAGAGAATGCAGTGATAATGAAGATATAAATAGCTCCAATAGACAATGTAGAAAGAGTAGTCTTTCTTTTCGTACCGACGATGATGAAGAACGTTTTCCTATTGAAAAGGACAATACTCAGGAATTATTAACAGAAAATTTAGATCAACATACTTGGGATTCTGATGGTGCTTATACACCATGCAAAGATGAATTACCAGTAAACGATCGATGCAATGAACCTTTAGCACCATTTGAGAGTGGTTTAGAACCAATTACCCCGACCAAGGATAAAACTAACGATGACTTAGACGGATGTAGAACTCCAGTAGATTATGCTGGTTTAGGAACTGAAGCAATATCAGAAACAGATGAGGCAATGAACTTTGAAGATGAATTGAGTGTTTCCAATATAAGAAAGGAAAAAGATATGGAGGAAGGAGAGATATTAGATGATAGTAAATTAGCTATGAAAGAGAATGAAAAACCGAAGGATAAAGATGAAGAAAGTAAGAAAAAGAAAAAGAAAGAGAAAAAAGAGAAAGGTAAAGATGTAGAGAAGAATAAAGAAAATATATCATCTGACAATCATGTGGCATGGAAAAAGATATCAAAAAGTACAAAGGAGAGACAGTATCGTGATAAAGATAGAAGATCAAAATCCAAAGAAAAGGAAAAAGATAAAGATAAAGATAAGGACAAGGATAAAGACAAAGAAAAGGATAAGGATAAAGAAAAAAGTAAAAAGAAAACAAAAGAAATTACAAAGAAAAAAGAGAAGAGGAAAGAAATGCCAAGATACGATGTTAGAAAAATAGTAGCTGATAAACCTGCCAGACCTAAAAAGGATGAGTATGGTAGAGATATACGAGAAAAATCAAGAAGTAGAACGAGAAGTCGAAGTATATCGAGTAGAATATCACGTTCCAGGGATCGTAGAAGTCGTTCTTATTCAAGATTAAGATCAAGAAGTAGATCTCGACTTAGAATACATAGATCATGGTCAAGAGAACGAAGATCTTATTCTAAGACAGGTGGTAATACTGGTGGCGGTGGTGGTAATGTTGGTGGTGCTAGTGGCGGAGGTGGAGGAGGAGGTGGAGGTGGTGGTAGTGGCGGTGGTAGTGGTGGTAGATCTGCGTCGAGAAGATCATTGTCTAGATCTCGACGTAGATCACCAAGAAGAAGATCGCTTTCTAGAAGACGATCTTTGTCAAGAAAACGATCGATTTCAAGAAGAAGATCAAGATCRAGATCTGCTTCACGAAAACGCAGATCTTTGTCGCCAAGACGAAGATCACGAAGAAGATCTCTCTCCAGATCACGTACGAGGAGGAAAGCAAAGTTGAAGAAATACAAGTCAAGGAGTAGATCGAGGAATCGTAAGAGAACGCGTTCTAGATCACCTAAAGCAGCATCGAAGTCACGAGAGAAGAGACACAACAAAAGAAAGCCTGCCAGTAGATCTAGATCTAAAGGTAGATCGTGTTCGCGTGAACGAGATCGTAGTAGGAATTGGGATCAGATAAATGAAAAACCGATAGAACATAATCAACATTTTTCAAGAGAACGTGAGGAAAGAGAATCATGGAGTGCTGAATGGACACCATCTTGGTCAAGGTCAAGATCAAAGACACCATCTCATACACAACCGGAACCTTTACCATCACGCGAATGGTCACCACCTTCTGTCTTGGATAACGTATCGGTACCCCCGAAAAATTTAACTGTAATTCTAACTAATAAGGAAGCTATCAAGAAAAAGAAAAAGGAACGAAGGAAAGAGAGTAAAAAGTCAAAGGAACCAGAAAAACGAAGGAAAGCTAAGAGAAATAGAACACCGCCACCATCTAAAGAAGTATTCGCCAGCGGTGACAATATTTTAGTAAGCGTTTGCTTTAACAAGGAAAATGAAGCCAATCAGACGAGCGCCCCAGAAATACCCGAAACTATTCCGCTCATACAACCTTTAAAACGTAGGCGTAGAGAACCAATGCAAGCTGAAGCAACAGCACCCAAGAGATCTAAGAAAGACAAGACGAAAGCCAAACGGTCGAAATCACCGAAAGGTAAGAAAGAAAAGAAAAAAAAGTCTAAGGCAGCTGAAATAGCAGCTACGAAAAAGCCTGTAGCTGTAATTGACCTGGACCAATCACCTTTCCGAGAACAAACTCCTTCTCCTCGCGACGTTATAGTTTTAAGTGATGACGATGATAAACAGGCACAAGAAGTAGCTACGCCGGAACAATGTCCACCACAGGCATCTCCTCCTCGCGAACAATTCGTTTCACAAGGTCCAAAGACACCACCGGAGCCACAAATTAAATTTTCAATAAATAAACAAACGAGTAATCTCAGACCTTCTATGATGAATCCTTTGTTAGAAGAAGAGGAAGAAGAAATGGACGAAAGAGCCGATGAAGAACTTGAAATGAGAGCTCAAGAGGAATTAGAATTGAGATTGAAAATTGGCCCTAATACTCCACCAGATCCACCTACCTCACCACCAACTTCTCCCGATGCGTATGATCCATTCGATCCCACGAAATCTCGATCACCGACACCTGATGTAAGCCAAGAAGCTACGTCGAACGACGAGAGAGATAAAAGTCAAAGAAATTCACCAAGAAGTCACGATGCTACCGACATCAATTTAATGCCCGACGAACCTATGCAGCAACAAGATCAGCCAACACAAGAGAAACAACTTGAAAAGCCGAAAATAATATCTATGGTAACGATTAAAAGAGCATCGCCAAAAAGAGATTCATCACCGGTTGCAGAGAGTCAAACGGATACGGTACAATCTTGTAGTAGTCCACCTAAAATACAACAGAATCAACAAAATCCACAATCTACGAGTAATCCGTTCACTACTATTAATCCTGTCCTGGCAACTGTTGCTGCTGCAGTACAGAGAAGCACTGGATTTAGTACACCTAATACAAGTCAACGTAATTTAATACAGGTTTGTATATCACATAATATGCTTCTATTTTGTAAATATTATTTACATGTATATAATATTCGACTAATATATTTGTTTTTGTGTTAACAATTTGGTCTGTTTAGTCAAATCGCATTTCACCAAGTAATCAAATGAAACAACAACGGACGAGCGATAGACCGCAGCTTCCTAACATCTTTACAAATAGTACAAAATCGACATTAACGCGTGCTTCCAAATCTAATCAAAATAAAAACAGTTCTACCATGGGACAAAATGGCAGTGATGCAATAATGGAAGTGACCAATGATGCCGTTGATATGTCTTCACCTTATTCGCCAGGATCGAGTTTAAGCGATGGCATGTTCGATCCACCTAGTCCAGGAAATTATAATAGTCCTTCTATTCAACCAGTTATCACTAATAATAAGAATAATGCATCTAAGCCAAATAAAAGTACTGAGAAGAAAGATGCTTTTGATGCGTTGTTCGCGGCAGGACCACCTCCAAAGGCAGTTAGTAAAAGCAGGAATAAAAAACCTAACGAAAAGAAAAAGAAATGTGTGTAATCCTGTGAATATATTTTTAAATATTTATTTATACATATATGTAAAAAGAAAAGAAAATATTTTATATAAAATTTATTATATTTTAGCTACTAACCCAAAAGTTGGAGTACGCATGGACGAAAATCAACTTCAAATTTTGGATGATCTTCCTAGTTCAGCTGTAGAAATGCAAGTGAAAGATAAGGTTTGATATTTAGTTTATTATTATAAATGTTGTATAAATTTCCTGATCATGTATTAAGCATATATTTTAGTTCTTGAAGAAATTAAATCGTCAAGAAAGAGTAGTAGAAGAAGTAAAGTTAGTGTTAAAGCCTCATTATACCAAAAAGCACGTAACAAAAGAGGAATATAAGGATATTATGCGAAAAGCTGTACCGAAGGTAAAATCTAATTATTATAAAAAATGAATTGAAATTTGACCATATAAAAGATATTAAAAATTGTATTTTCTTTCTTTTTCTTTTTTTTTTAGATATGCCATAACAAAACGGGAGAAATAAATCCTAAGAAGATAGCACATTTAATAGAGGCATATGTAAAGAAACTTCGAAACAGTAGAAAACAAAAAGTATCTTTGACTTCAACATCAAAGGCCTCGAAACCGGCGTAAGTCACACATTGTTATTAATAAATTATATCGACTAAAAAAAAAATAGCGTGTATTAAAACTTTAAATCTCAGCCGATTATTAAAGTATATATTAATGTCCTTATTTAACGTTCTTCAGGAAAACGCTGTGGAGTTGATCATATGTTGGAAATGTTAGTGCATGAACAATTTCTTAAGTCGTAGGCCTCTCCGTAAATCACAATTAAGCACATTTTATCGTCCGGGTTGTAAGTGAGTAAGTGTTTTTGGATATCATCACACTCCGTCAACAACCACCGAATAATGTGTATTATGTGTAAATACTTAATTCACTAATTTTAAGCGTAATATTTTTATTTATCTACGTAATTCTTTACACGAAAATACACGAACATACATAATAATATTAATTATAATGAACGTCGGAGTTAAATATAAAATTATTATGAAGTTTAATGTGTAGACATCATGGGGTTTATATTCAATCTGCACATTTGAAAAATCTATATGATCGTTCTCTTATAGTATCTTTGTTTGTATCTCGAAATAGATGATACTAGCATTTTTACACACATCATATGTGTTATGAATGCAGACCATTATTATGATCTACATTTAAGATTTAGGGAGTGTAAAAATAAGGTCATATTTAATATACGTTCATGCTCGCAACAAATGATGAGGTTAATAAAATGCTCATAATATTCATGTCGCTATTTATAGAAGAGGAAGCAATTTAATTGGTCAGTCTTTTCTGTATAGTCTGATATGTAAAATTATTAAATTCCTAAGATAATTAATATTAATAATACAATTATTATTATTACTATTACTATTATTATTATTATTACTATTATTATTATTATAATTATTATTACTATTACTATTATTACTATTATTATAATTATTATTATTATTATAAAAAAGAAAATATGGCCTGCGTCCAGAAAATTTTTCATAAGATTATTTTATTTCCAATTAATTAGGAAATGAAGAACTTCATTCACACTACAACATAATTTCATTGAGAACAAATACGATTAAATAGCTTACATTGATATATACATGTTCGTTGGTTAAACAGTTCAGATGTATATAAAAGATCGTGTATAGAACTTCTTAATGTTTAATATACGAATCTATTAGAAAATTAATGTTTTTACTTTGTAACATTAAGTGTTTCATTTGAGATAAACAGAATTTGTTTTCCTTTCTGTTTTATTTCAAAATAATATATACATATTATATTATATCTGATAATTTGTATTACAATATTGACTTATTTTCTTACGCTAACATAAATTATGAAAATGTTTTAAATAAGTATATATAGTCAAATTCTGTTATTTAAAATATGCATTCGACACGAAAATTAAACGAACGTGCACCATAATAAAGCTTTCAAATAACATCTATTTCTATCTCTATCTCTCTTTTTAAAATAAAATACATATTTGTTCATGGATAAATGATGTTATTTATATACTGAAAGTCTTTGCTTCTTGCAATAAAAAACATGAAAAAAAAAAAAAAAATAAATTATGGACAATTATTAGCTCTTATGAGGTTATATTTATTAAAATAAATTATAACGCAAGATAAATTAAAAAATTGTATAGTTACTTTTTTAAATATCTAAAAACATATATATTCTATTCATTATGTACAACAATAACAAAAAAATAGATTGATTAATATTCTACAGATATTCTACATATTCCAAAACTTACTTTTTATTTCATAAAAGGATAGAGAGAGATCTGTAGATTTTGTACGTTCTAATTAAGATGAAATTAAAAATTTCTGATCCCTTTTGTGAATTATAATATGCGTTAAATATGCGAAATGTGTTTTATTAGAGAATACAAATTCATAAATCCACACTTTATAATATTAAAAATGAATTTTTATCTCTATTCACTGATATGTGTAGAAACTGTTTGACATGGGCAGTATGTGCATGAACACATTTTTGTACTAAATATAATGATGTATATATAAATGAACGAAAATAAATGACAAAAAATAAAACATTTAATATCGATTAACGTCCTAACATTACTTATTCGTTTAAATAATTTCTTTTCATTTGTACAATGTTGCAAACAGTATTCATAACTGTTTAATTATCGCGGTTAAATGATCAGCCAATCACATGAATCAACCACCATGATCATTATAAAAATTTTTTATTCATCTAGTGACATATATATAAACGCCGTTATTAAATTATATGTTTATTTAGTCATCATCAACTTTTTTAATATTCAGTTGAAATTAAAAGAAAGGTTATATAAAAATTATTAGATATAAAACAATATCAAATTTTGTTAGTGCATACAATTTTTGTATGGTACATTGTTTACATTTAATCAATCAAATTTACGCGCCAATAAATCATTTATTTAAATAATAATTATTCGATTAAAACGAATACTAACATTATAATATTAATTTCTAAGTTACTTTCATAAATTATACATTTTCGAATTATTTTAATGAATTATAATAAAATTGTCTTATCACAAGAATTATGGGTTTCTGTAAGCACGTGGTAAGCGATCAATATTACTAGCAATGTAAATGTGTATCTTGGCATTTGAAAATAACGCAATTATTATTGAGTCAATTGGGAATATTCTTTCATTACATTTTTGATTTTTTCAACAATAATCTATAATGAAATTTACTCTTATATAAATAACGAAATAAATTTCAATTGTTAAAAAATTTTTTTCTCGTCGATAACATAGGGTGTGACAAAAATGATAAAAAGAAATATTACGAATTGTCTCATTACGAAGAAATATTTTAATTGTCTCTCTCTCATAAATAATGATATTATATATTTTAAATATCGATAAAAATATAATAATCGATAACAAGATTGAATATTTTAAAATCCATAATAAATTGGAATGGTATATGAAACATGAAATACAGGAACAGGAAATATAATATCGTTTGTGTGATTACAAATATTTTGTAAGAAAAAAATTAGGAATAATTAAATTTTGTATTTTTATCTTGCGAATTATCTTATCGACAGTTTATAAATCTTAAGAGAAAGTTCAGAAGAAATTTCATCTATAGCTAGACGGCGTTCCTTCATCATCAGCTGTAATAATCTAACTTGGGGTGGGAGATACAGACAATGTTGACATGCGATAAAATCAATCTAATTAGTAATAATTATTTCATCGTAGAATTAATAACAAATTATATATGAATTGATTGTTATTCAATTGTTTATTTCTAGCTTAGATAATATGACTGATAAAGAAATAAAAGTATAAAAATATTTAGTCAAATGATTCTTTCTTTAAACAGAATTTGTCCAACCTATTGCATCCAACATGGCGGTATATTAGTTGGTTGGTTCTCGAAAAGTTTCGTTTAATATGGATTTAGTCGGCTTTCCGTGCGCATCTTCATTTGTTTTATTTTCCAGAAAATAACAAGATTGGTAAGATTGTCGTTTGTTAAATGCAGAAAATCTAAATTATCAGGAAAAGAAACGACGCGTGGTAGATGAACGTGGAATTCGGTTAGACACGACAACTGAATCACGTTAGAGCTCGATTGATTTAGCAGTTATTTTTCCTCTTATCTACATTTTTTTCTAATAAAACAAGGAGACAAGAGACACACCTTTGTGATGTTTGTTAAACGACAATTTTTAAAATACTTTCTAATGGTAAAATATAAAATTCGACAGACAGATAGACGCAGCTGAAAATAGATTAATAAATCTATTTCATAAGTCACATTTGTCTTTAAAGGAAGTTACTATTTGTGAACAGTGAAAATACGAATATTTAGACACGTGTTATACCTTTACATAAGTATTGAAGATATCAAAGTACTTGCAATTTTGCAATGATCTGAAATAAATAAGAATTTGATAAGATAAAAACAACTTACTTTTAAGAGGAATTATTTTTTGTTCATGAAATATAACTACCACAAATGTAATAAGAAAGTGAAGAATTTATTCTATCACCACAACAAATCTTTATACCAATGTTTGCAAATAATATAGGAGAAATAAATAATTGTATAAGACAAATATATTATCATTAAAAGTGACTGATATAATTTACATGAGACTGCTCTTATAGTTAATAATATTTATATGCATACACACAAAAGTGTCGATTTGATCAATCATTGTGTTCTTAGAGAAAAGAAACACATAGTTTATGTGTTATTAAATATTCTAAAATAGTATAGTTTGAGAATAGTCATTCTTTTTACAGATTATATAAGTATTATTAAGTAATTTATAAATAATGGCTGAAACGCAAAGAATGACTGTTTATGGAAGGTATCCTCCATGTGCAACTGCAACTAGATTAGAAGAACGTCGTGCGAGGAGGTAGATACATTTATTTTTAATATTTATTGTTTGGTCATTTTTTATTGTAGATATTGTAAGGTCCTCCTTCTATTTATTATTTTAATATAGATTTATTTTATCATATAGGTTAGCTCTACGATTAGAAAGAAACAGAAAACCAGACAAGCCTGAAGATTTTGTATGCTATGAATCAAGTGATGATGAAAGTGAAACTATTACCGAAGGAAGGCAATTTTTAAGAACATCTTTTAACTTTGTCGATTATGTACGTGCAAGAGAAACCAACACTAAAGAAGTACGGAAAATTAATCAGGAATATGGATCAAGACATATACTGACGCATGATTTATTCAAAGAATACTCAGTTAGCTTAAATAATATGAATAAAGTATTTTGCTCGCAATGGCTGAGTGATAGACAAGTTGTGTTTGGTACAAAATGTAATAAACTAATGGTTTATGATGTAGCAACACAAAAATTAGATCAAATACCATCCCTACATGGTAGACAATTAAATCCAGGTGGAGGTCCACTTCCTGATCAGCAATGTGGTATACATTCTGTTCAAATTAATCCTTCTAGGTAATCATTTAATGTTTTAAATATTGATATACGTTGCCATTGTCTGTACCAGGTTTTTACTTCTGTTCTATTTTATAACAACATTCTTGTAGGACTCTTCTGGCTACTGGAGCAAAAAATAGCAATGAAATAGCAATTTACAGACTACCAACATTGGATCCAGTTTGTGTTGGAGAATCTGGTCACAGAGATTGGGTTTTTGATATGTGTTGGCTAGATGATGAATTTTTAGTTTCTGGTTCTAGAGATACAAAAATGGCTTTATGGCGAATTGATAGTGATCTAGCTGAAGCACCTGATAAAGCGGATGTGCCTACACACAGGTTAATTGAAAATGTTTTACAAAAGAAAATAATTGATAATAGAAATGCTCTTTACTTTTGGATATATTGTCTATTAATTATTTTTATATGATTGATAGATTAATTCAACCTTTGTGCGTGAAAGAATGTAGATCTGCGCAGAAGGTTCGAGCAATTGCTTTTAATAAAGCATATAACGAAATAGCTGCTCTATCTTTAAATAGTTTCATACATATCTGGTCTGCTGATTCTTTTAAGCAAAAAATATCACGAAAGTTACCAGCTTGTCAAGAAAATGTTTGCCTGGCAGTACAAGATGATGGTGTTTATGCAGTTGGTTGTCGTTCTTATACATTATTGTTGGATGCCAGAACTTTACAGCCAATTAAAAAGATACCCTCAAGGTATATTCTAATAACTTATGAATATCTTACAATACGTCGACAGATTAGCATATCAAATTACGATGTTCTTTCTTTTTAAACAGATATAGCGGCTGTGGTATCCGATCAGCCAGTTTTCAAGGATCAGTTTTAACAATCGGAACTGGTCTAGGAATGCTTATGTTTTACGATCTTAGAGCTCAAAAGTACCTTGAATCATCTATCAATTCTAATAGAACTGTCGCATTGAAGGCTTCAAAAGGATATGTGGTAAGTTTGTGAATATTTTAATGTTATTATTTAATAGTAAAAAATATCATACAATAATATCTTTTATTTTGGGTAATCAGTTTCCAGATGAAGAATATATAGATGGTTTCCAAAATGTTAAATATACTCCAGCTATATACACCCATTGTTACGATGCATCAGGTACTCGATTATTTACAGCTGGTGGACCACTTCCCGCAAACTTGTATGGAAATTATGCAGGATTGTGGCAATGAAAATATAAAGATTAAATAAAGTAAACTAGATTATCATTCGATTATTATTAATATTAAATAAATATGACAAATTTCATATTTATACACATGGTGGGTACATTATAATAACAGGATATTGAAATATAAAATGGGAAGATAAGTGAGAGAAATGATAAGGAGATGACTGATGATTCTTTAAGCTTTCTTCTGCCATACACATATTATGCATAATTGAATAAATAAATCTTCATACTCGCTTATCTACTCATACATATTATCAAATAAACAAGATTTTATTAATATAGTTAGGAATATATCTGAACGCAATGTCCTTCTAGACCTTTATTAATGTTGTTTGTACTGCAATTGGCTGAGATATTATATTGTAAGCACTTATTATATTGCACTAGCCCTTTATTATTAAACTAAAATAAAATTATAATCTATCAATTTTTCATCGTGCAGTTAGATAACAAGTAATTCAGGTCTGGATTGATGATCATATTTGTACTTATCATATGGTCATTGATGAGTAACACGAAGTTGATTATTCATAGTATGATACGAAAAAACATTCAAATGTTCGCACATCCTTTTGCACAATAATAAATATCAAATGTTCCTACGAATTGATAATGATATAATCAACTTCAAATTATTCATTATTCTAGCTCAAAGTAACGTGTCGAGGGCATAGATTTTTAACTCTATGAATAATAAGAAATAAAAATAACAAAACAACAAAGCATGTTTTTTGTATTGTATATAAAAACAGTTAAGAATTATAATTATAATTTAAATATTTATTAATTCCTGACACATTTATAATTGATATTTTGCATATTCAGTGGAATGTAAGCGAAAATGTGTATCAATAATATTCGTCAACGAATAATATGACAATGAATATATGTATAAAATTTTAAGTACAATTTATTCGGCTAAAACAAACAATATTGTTGGCCCTAAAATAATGCATACATTAAAGTTTTGTTGAAAAACTGGATATGTCAATGTCATTGTACTTATCACATCTCTTATAGTAATTATACAGACCAATAATTATTATTTACGTGATTAAATCTTTCAATTTTCTCTTTTTCTCTCTCATATACTTGTCTTATAATAAAATAAGCTTAAAAACTATTACCACATATTTCTATGTAATATCATTTAATTAATACAAACCAGGGTAATAAAATCTTTTCCATATGCTCAGTATATATATATATATATATATCTTATGCAATTTTAATAAGTTTATTATCGATTAAGCGAATTTTTTTTTTTTTATTATCTCACTATCAAAATTTTAGTTTAGTTTATCTCACTATCAAAATAATTTGCGTTGTATAGATTTGTAATAGGATACCATATGCTACCAATTAATTTTTTATTCCGTTTTACACGAATAATATTATTGACAAACTATATATTAAAATAAGAACGTCATTACTACTATTATTATTAATATTTTTTATTTTTATTTTATGTAATTTATCATTTTGTATTTTGAAGTTTGGTTTTTTTTTTTTTTTAACAGAATTCAATTTGAATTAAATTAATATTAATTTGTTATATAAATTAACGATAAGGAATAATTATATTTGTTAGTGTTTGATTAAATTTATTTTAATCATACATTTAGCAAATTCAACATTATGCAAAACTTATGATTTTCGTGAATTTTATATATATATATATTGTAATAATAAAATATATATGCGAGTCATGGTTTTGTTAAAAAATGTACTTTCTAATACTTTTCTAGTTAATAAAATAAAAAAATAAATTTAATTATTAAAGAACGATAACGTTACGCATACAAAAAATTACACGTTACCGTTGTATGTTTTACTTTAAGTTAATCATTTAAAATTGAAAGTATTTTAATTGTATTATTCAATTTTTGTTCCGCTATATGTCTTTTCTCTACTTTTGTTTTTTATATTAAATGTTAGTAAAGGGTATAACAATAATAATAATAATAAAAAAGGAACAGAAGGTTTCGCGTTTATAAATAATTTATTGACCATTGGTAAAACATTTCGCTATATAGATAATCATCATAAATAACGTGTAAAGAGAGGAGGTGTATACTGTATATAAAATGCGTATTCTTAAAACCGATAATTTTCAGTATAATATACACATTATAATTATCCTTGAAATATATATAAATGTGTTTGTTATTAAATTAAGATATGTGGTGATTATCATTTATAAAATGTCTATCGCGTGGTGAATGTGTTATTCTTTATTTTTCTTTATTTTTTTCTTTTTCTTTTTAATGTGCAGTAATTACGTGCGTCTCCATTACCTTTCAAGGACCGTCAAAAATTCGAACTTTCGCGACAAGTGTAAATTATTATAATATTAATTCATAATAATTCCTAACAATTAGGCGCGCGAATAAATATAATTTGTTTACATAATATACATATATTTCTATATATATCGATATTCTTAATTTAAGCAGAGTATTGAACGATTATTGCAGAAATCAATAGATACGTTCATCGATCGTAAAACTAGAGTAGCGATCACGTATGTATTATGTATACGTGTGCGTGTATACGGAAAATATATCGTTTTTTTTTATTTTTTCATAAGTTATCTTAAAAAAAAAAAAAAATCGACTACCGGTGGCGTGCGGTATATTTCATGCGTAAATTTTAAGAAAATATCACTAAAAAAATAATGCACAGGCAGAACAGTTTGCCAAAAAAAAAACAGGACACTTAAGAAAATATTACAATCAATCTTCTGTGTGACAAATCTACGTTAAAATTATTGATCCAACCGATCTTTGTGTTCTTGGCATTTTTATTTTTTTATTTTATTTAATATCGATGGTGTACAATGGAATCTACAAAAAGTCAAAGATGTCCAGCATCTAAGGCTTTGTTTATATCACTGACTAGCATGCCAAGGATTGGTCTGTGTTCAGAATCTTGTCTAAAGACCGCGTCTAAAAATTCAGGATTTCTTAGAAAATCGAAAACTTGATCGCACCGATCCTGAGATTTATCTGTTAAATGTGGTTTTATAAGACCCTGTATCGCAGATCTACAACGTTCGAGGGATCGAGTTAAATACGCTTTGTCGAAACTAAACTCGAGTTCGTAGAAGGAGACAACAGCCATTGCTACTGCTCTCAAAGCTGTCCTGATCTCAACAAGTTTTGCATCATCTGCTGGACCGAGTTGTTGATTACGTTGCAACAGTCCAACCTGTGTGTATTAAAAAGAGTGAACGAACGAGATCTACAAATGAAGCCATATTAGATATATTGCATTAATCATTTGCGTTTGAATTAATTGACTCAAGACTGTTGCATACCCTCCTCAACGAGTTTCTTACATTTTGCAATCTGAGAGAAGAACTCTGAACTGAATTGTAAATAAGATACAATTGTCATCTCTCTTTATATAGTCTGCTTAAATATCAACATTTTAAAATTACATTCATTTATTCCAACGCAAATAATTAATTCATTAAAAAATATATTTCATCTTTGTTCTATCAAATTTACTTTCAATTTATATACGAATAATTAATATTATATTAAAATATAAATGTTGTATGTGTAAATACGAGCAAAACAAAAAACGCACAAATAATTGTGGTATCATTTTAAATAGAACGAAAAGTATGTTTACCTTGATGGATAATTTAACAATATTCTTAAGAACTTTCTCTGGTTGTTTTTTATCCAAGTTTGTATTATTCTTCGTAGCTCTTTCCATCAACTTGTAGAGATTGTCTAAGAGTGAAGTGGTCGCGTCATCTATTAAGAGAGATCTTCCAGCATTAGTGGAGACCACTCGTCCTAATAGCTTCTTCTGTGCACGAAGACCCAAGTCTCGAGCACGACTTCCGGTCCCCCCGGCAGGATAAGTTCCACCACCACCAATTGTAGCTGCAGACTGCATCACTATATAATTTATTTTAACTATTATTTAATAACAATTTTATAATTTCAATATACATAGGGTACATTACTTTTTCAACAATGTAACAGGAAATACGTGTTCGTTTATTAGTTCCATAAAGATGTCATTTCAAAATGTCTTACGGTTGAACTTGCAAAAGAAATCAAGTTGAAAGAATAACAATAGGTGGTTAAATGCAACACACCCTTCCGGTTGTACATTAATTTGAAAGTTCTACTTATTATCAAAATAAAATATATTCACTTACTTTCTACTTTGAACTACATACATTTATGTAATTATTTTCTTCTAAAAAAAGGTAATAAAATAAAATTAGAAATGAAGAAAAATTTCATTCAAAATTTCATCAAAGAAATTTAATGAAATGATTATTTTTAATTTATTTTTAAACGTTTATTCTTCCTTTTCTTCTTTTTTTTCTTGAGAAATCATTAATTACAAACTGATAGCCTTATATTTATATATTGATTTCTTGCAGGATACATATACCAGATTACAATAAATGCTAGTTGATAAAACGAACTCACCATCAAACATTGGTAAACCGCAGTTTCCTCTTGACGATAACGGGATTGGAAATTAAATAACAAAAAAGGCAGTGGACTGTGAACGTTGGCCAAACTCAGATAAATCTAACTAAAATATAATGTATGAGAAAATAATTAATAACGTGAATGAGAGAGACGTAAAAAAGAAAGAAACAGAACTCGTATATATTAAACGATAACAAAAAAAGGGAAATGAATAAGTTCGATCAAAACTTATGATAAAATAAATCATTCAAATGAGAATATACTTATTTGACATGCAATCCAGTAAATTAATAAAAACGAAAAGAACGATGACACAATTCGATCAATCGATCAATCAATACAAATATTGAACAAAAATATTCGTCACATGCAAAAGAAAACCAAAAATAGCAAATAGAAGCAAATAATGAATAAGACAAAGTTAACGTTGAAAATTTGAGACGCAGTATGATGAAGAGAGAGTGTGCGCGTTAAATAGATCTCATCTAATGTATGACGGAAGTAGCTGTATACCTTGATTGCAGTCGGTTACAGCTACGAGATGGTAAAGTAACCAGCTCTGTAATTCCATTACAGCCGTGCCCCACGCCACCTAAAAGACATAGAGCTTTTCTAAGCAATTATGAAGCATGTAATGAGTAAAGTCAATGCTCTGAAAAACCGCGAGGTAATTTATAAAACGATGAAACGCATATAACGAATAAACATATTTATTTATATATACATATATATATGTATATAGTATATCTGTATGTGTGTGTTTATTTCTACATATATTCTACATTACAAAGGAGAAATATACGTGATTACACACATACATACGTACAAGCTTATCACCACGTTTGCTGGTTTTAATCGACGGTCAGACTAATCAACTAATCGGCTCGTAGCCTCGAACGATAGTTTAGAAATACTATTCTCCACAGTTTCTCAACTATTGTCATACTTTTATTAGATTTTTCTATAGAAATATTTCTTCAATTAATTTTCGATCAATGTATTTAAGAAACTTTATATTTTTAAGTAAAAAATTGTTAAAGAGTAAACATTTTAAAGTCTCGAAAACTTGCAATATGAGATCTAACACGAGTTATATATAGGATATTTTAATCTTATTAAAACAAGAACAAAATTGTTAAAATTTGAACAAGATTTTGTGGTAATATATAACTCGATAAATATTGTTTTATAATAATAATCGTTAATAAAATTAATTGGTACTATTAATAATATTTTCTTTACTATTAGTCATCATATTATTGAAATAGCTAACTTTTCGTGTAATTTAATTTCAATTAATATTGTCACAAATACAAATATGTTTTCAATTAATCTTTTTATTTTTCCAACGTTAACATATTATTATTATTATTATTATTATTATTATGTTCTCTCTTTCATGTGTTTGCTTTTTCTATTTGCAATTTCTTAAGTGAACAACGATGTACTCTTCTCTAAGAGACAACACTTCTTATATTCCTTCGATAAAATTCGTATTATAGATAACCCCTAGCAAGGATGAACGAGTAGTTGGCATCTTTATCTTTACTATTCGTTACTCTCATCGTAAGAGACAGAGGTGAATGTGACTAGGTATAGAATATAAGATACACGGAGAGGAGCCTTTGGCAGTTGGATCGATTTGTAAGGAGCGTCAAGGCGAACCAGAGACTCTCATTCGACATTTCAAGAAAGACTGACATAACAATCGTGAATCTTTATAATCATAAAAAAAAAAAAAATAAATAAAAAACATATAATCACAGATATGACCAACCATAAACATATTTGCATAATAAACAAGCGAGTACATTGATCTAATATAAGATTAGAAATGATTCATGGGGTTTAACGAAAGATTACTTTTAATATTTCTGGTTTTTCTTTTCTAGTATTTTGTAATTTATGATTTTGGTTGTGTTGTTGTTGTTGAAAAAAGTTGGGTCATTTCTTATTCTTGTTTTTTTTTTTTATCTTTTTTTTAATAATATCTTGCAATTATAGTATATATACAATACTTATAATATCTTGGAGAAACCTTCCACGTGCTATATTTTTTTACTTATAGAATAATTTACTCAATGTCTATAGACAAATTGTAAATTAGAATGGAGTTAAGATAAAAAAAAAAAAAAAACAAAAAAAAATATAAAAAGAAAATAGAGAATCCATGAAGTTTCGGAATCTTCCACGATCGATGCTTTTCTCGTGTAAATTAATGAGTCGGCTTTCACGGAATGTGAACACGATTCTATCTTTGTCCCTATCTCTCTATCTATGTATATATGTATATATATATATATATATATTGTATATCTCTTTCTTTCTCTTCTTAACATTTCGAGTTTGATAGTTATGCGCAAAAGATAGTCTCGCACCGATAACAAGGACTAGACGATCAGGAACACGGATGATGGTGGCCTTTGATCGATCGGCCACCTTTTCTATTTCTTTCTTTTTTCTTTTTTTGTTCTCACATTTTCTCTCCTTATCTTTTTCTTATATCTTCTTCTTTCACGAATCAGCAAAGAAACGCAGATGGTCTTTCGTAGAAACTTGAACAGCATCGTTTACTATTTCTCTTACTACCGCTCCCGTTTTATCCAAGCACTTGTATACTCAGTCACCCATTCAAAGACGTTCTCATTCACTTTCGCAAAATGACAGCGATCGTACGTTTTCTGTCATTCCCTTTCTATCTCTCTCTCTCTCTTTCATACTCCATTTTACTCTCTTTTTCCTATTCCTTTTTATATAACATTCTCTCATCCAACGAAGTAAAATAATTTTTTTCTTTTTTTTTTTTTTACTAGAACTCCTGTGAACTGACATTTATACTTATAGAATTTTTTTTCATTTAATTTCCTATCCTTTTTTTTCTTTTCATTTCATATGATCAACGAGTGTGTGAGAGAGAGAGAAAGAAAGAGGAGAGAGAGAGAGAGAGCACAAGCTAATCCAAGATTACAACTTTTAGTCTACCCTTCCATCCAACGAGAGATTAAATTCTTTTTTTTTTTTTTGATATATTTTTTTGTCTACTTTCTCTCTCTCTCTTTCTATTTCGTAATCCACGATTTCATCTAGCAACTATCTCCGGTTTGAAATTAGGCTAATATCTACTCAATGTCAATCGATATTTGATATTTTTCCTTGAATAGAAATAATCCCTATATTATATTTCTTTTTTTACAAAAGGAAAATCATTCTCTGTCGTTATCAAATACGCGTTTAAACAAAACAAAACAAAACAAAAAATATCTATATATGTACATATATATTTTTTTGATAAGAATGACACACGACTGGTGCTCAAAGTTTTCTCCTATCGTTCATGAGTTATGACAATGAGTCAGATGTTACAATAAACCCACTTGTATTATTTAACATCCTACGTTATTCTTACTTGCGAATATCTATCGAATATATTTGCATATGTATATATACACATAATACTTTATTTTTTTCCGATGAACTAACTTCGTAATAACGATATTGCATTGTAGAAAACCGATAATACGATTAGAAACATTCACTGTTTTATCTACACATGTATATCGTTATTTTATACATCATGTGTTTGTTTATAACATAAGTATGAATATAAATATATTTGGTTGGCAAGAAAATAATTTCGCGGTTATCTTTAATAATATTATATATATATATATATATTTTTTAATACTTATATTTAAATAATATAATATAATATATATATATATATATATATATATATATATAATTTTATAATAATTTACTTACTACCGAAATAACTTTCTTGCCAACCAAATATGTAATGTGTTGAAGAGTATGTATCAAGTATGCATATGTATGTTTGTATGCACGTTTATGTTTATATTTGATGTATGTATATGTATATGTATTTATGTTGATATTTCACGTGTTTCTAAGTATAGAATATAGGAAATACATTGAGGTTGCTTTAACGCATAGACTAGTTGGAATGTTTTACGTGCTCGTCATTTATTAAATTATTGAGATGTGTGCGTTGCAACGTAGAGAAAGTCCATGGCAAGGTCGATGAGCGAATTATTTGATTTGAAGCCAAGCGTGGAAGTAAGAAGTATTCCACGCGCGAAGGAAAGGAAGAAGACAAGGACGAAGGTTGCGAACGACAGTTATGACAATCATGTCATTTCTAAAATTAAAACTTTTATCCTTTTTTCCCTTATCATTTGCCTGTTTTTTTTCTTTCTTCTTATCTTCTTTTTATTTTTTGTTTATTCTTTTTCTTTTTTTTTTTTTTTTTCTTAACAAGGACAACACAATCATTATTTACACACGTGTAAACAATAATTTTTACCTATCGAAAGAAAAATTATTTGTCCTCGAAGTTTTTAGTTTCCTCGATAGAAGAATATTATCTAATCTTGAATAAAAGAAAAAAAAATAAATGGAAAATGATATGTATTTATTTTATAAGAATATATATATATATATATATATATATCTGGGATATCATTTTATTTTATATTCTTTATTATTCCTAATACTATTTATTTAATCTACATATATATATAATTGTTATAGATATAATAGTTATATAAATTATATAAATTAATATATTTTTTTATTATATTATATTATATATATATATTTATTATATTATATAAATTAATAAAAAATACTTTTTTATTAATATTAATTTATATAAATAGTATAATAATAATTTATATAAACTATACTAAATTATATAAACTATTAACTAAATAAAAATTTATATAAATTAGTATAATACTAAATTTATATATATATATTAAATAAATAGTATTAGGAATAATAAAGAATATAAAATAAAATATCTCACATCAGATGATTTAAATATGATAATTTAAAACACGTGTTAGTATTTTTACGTATAATAAAGAACTGTTTCGAACTCGAGAAGTTTTCGAAACTTTTCGTGGAAGTTATTATCGTAGTCTCGTAAAAATAGAAAAGAAAGAAAGAAAAAAAGAAAGAAAAAAGAAATGAAAAAGGATAATTTCTAACACGTGTACAAAGATTTAACTTATAAAAGAGGACTGTGTTTTCTTCTTCAGTTTCTAAACTTTACTTACATACATGCTATCAAATCTTGTAACAACAACAACAACAACAACAACGAAAAAAGTAAGAAGATAATTTCTAACACGTGTACAAAAGCTAATTTATAAAAGAGATAGAGAAAGAGATTACTGTTATATTCTCGAGTTTCTAAACTTTTAGAAGAAGCTATTGACAAAAAATGAGATGATAATCTCTAACACGTGTAAGAAGAGAATTTTTTGTTGCGTAAAACTTATAAGAATCCTTTTTTTCTCTAAGCTTCTCGAAGAAACTATGAAATCTTGAACAAACAAACAAAAAATGATAGAATAATTTGTATTATGCTTACGAATTTTATCGATTCTTCGAAAAAGAAAAAAGAAAAAAGAAAAATAAGAAGAAGAAGAAGAAGAAAATTGATGTATCTTCTATAATATTAGCTTGTGTACACCGAGACCCATTTATAGTCTTATCGTAAAATTGTAGCCCTAAGGTTATAAAAACAAAGAAAATAAAGCAGGTCTTATATGTAAGTAGTTACATCGTTATAAATCGAGAACTAAGAAGAAATATATTACCACGAAGAAAGGACTTTTACACTTTCCCGAACATTATCTTGAACTTAACGACTTCTCAAAGAACTTTCTTGGATTTCAGTCAAAAAAGAAAAGACAAAAAGATTTTATATTGTCAGTAGGGAAGACACTTAAACGTAGAATATCCTAGCTACTCTTTTTGAGAAAACATTTGGATAACAACCATAGTAAAATATTTATATGTGCAATGAAAGAAGAACGTGCTTTTATGAAACGATGCAATTGCAGTTGGTGTTTTACCTAATGTCAACGTCTTCCGTATACTACTGAAGTCAACATTTTTCAATTCAAACAAACAAAAAATGAATATATTTGAAGTAATCTAAATTGATTTATTTGTCAAAAGAAAAACTTACGAGACTTAAACTATAGAAATTGTCAAAAATAGCACTGCCATTAATAAAATTTAACATAATTCAATCTGTTAATATATTGAATATCATTTTTTTTTTTTATTTAAATCGTTATATTCGATTTTAACAGAAAACAACAAACGACTCCTAACTTTTAACCACTAGTGTATGTATTACAATACCCATAGTATATACATATATATACATACGATCAATTGCATGAAGTAACCGAAAACATCTTGGGAATTTCATTGGATAAGTTCAAAGAGTAAAGAAGCAAGCAACAACCCTTCCTAAGTACACTTTTTCTTTGCTGCCCTCGGTATTATTTCCTTTTCACTCTCCCTAAGATGCAGCTGTTACCAATCGACAGCTGTACAACCGTCACAAACCCCTCCTCGTTAAAGCGAGCATCTTTCTCGAGGATGTCCACCACCTGCCCTATCGAAGTATAGCCTAAATTTTGTCTATGTACTTGGTAATTGTCTATGTAGTTATTTCCATATATATATGCATAATATATTCATTAGATTAATACATATAATAGTAGTATTTTATTCTAATTCTAAAAGCATGAAGTTATATGATTTATATTACATTAATATATATATATAATATAATTCTATATATATTATTAGGTTGGCTACTAAGTTATTGCTGATTTTAAAAGGCCACCTATCGACAAAATCCGCAATCATTTATTTGCCAACCCAATAGTTTGGTCAATAAATTCATACGGTTTTTGCTAATTAAATAAATGACCAAAACCGTATATGTAAATTTAATGGTCAAGTTAATATATATTATACTAGCAGAGTAATATAATACAATATATAAATTTAGATAGAAAAGGGACACCAGAAATGTGACGGACGCAAGATTATTAACGTCCATAAAAGGGTCACAAGTTGATACCTTAAATACGACTTTTGAGACATCATTCTCCCCCTTGGAAAAAAAAAAATATAAAAAGGTATATCCACGTATACACGGTGGCAGTTTTAAGAACACGAGGGTCCATACCTCGTTCTCGAAAAAGATTAAGAGAAAAAGAGAAAGAGAGACACGTGTCGATCTCACTTTCACGAGCTAAACGCGCATACCGATGTTGTAACTTTGAAACCCCCTAGAGAAAGAAATAGAGAGAGAAACAGAGTGAGATAATATAAAAGAAAAAGAGAGGGGATGTATTTTCGTCCCTTTCATATACATATAAGTTTTTTGTACATAGTTACATTTGTATGTATATGTGTATATATACGGAATACGAAGCAACACCGTGTCGTCATCCCTGAAAAGCATTCGTGAATTAAATTTGACGCGCATGCGCATAAATACCATACTTACACACGCGCGTAAAACACATATATATCTATATATACATATAAAAAGGAAGGGGGGGAAAAATATAAGTGACGGTACCACGTTAATTAGGGCGAATCTTTAGCCGATATATTTATCGTATACCTATCTACGCGTACTACAACAACAACAACAACACAACACCTGTACGTTTGTATATATGCACCACCCCGTTTTATACCTACTCGTGAATTTGCTCGAAAGTTCAACTTCAAACGAACTGTAATTGCAAATCGTATCGAACATTTAATCGTGTAAATTAGGTTGCGTGTTATTTTAAAATCCCACAACAATATATTCGTTTGTATACCTTTCTTTTTCCCTTATTTATTTTCGCGTGCATTTCTGAATCGTTAGATTATTCATCGAGATAACAAAAAAAGAAAAAAGAAACGAGATTGTATAACTTCGTTATCTAAACAAAAAATCTATCGTTTCGAACGAACGATCGTTAATTTTTCAGGAATTTTGTATAAATAGACGAGTTGTGTGCTCTCGAATATAACGTGCAAAATGCAAAAAGAAGAAAATTAGTTGGAAAGAAAGAGAAAAAGAGGAGTAGAGTTGGAAGAGGAAGAAAAAAGTAAGAAAGAAGAAATGAAAGAGGGAAAGAGAGAAAGAGAGAAAGAAAAGGCCGCTTGCGCGGTCAATGTTGTTACGAAGCTGTAATCACTTTGCAATGCGCATGCGCGCGGATGCAACAGAAACCGGAGCGAGAGTAAGAACGGATGAAAAAACTGGAACGCTCCTTTTTTTCTTCTTCCTTTCCTTTTCTTCACTATCTATCTACCTATCTATCTATCTACTATCTATCTACCTCTTTTTTCTTTCTTTTGATCTTTCTTCGTTTCATTCGTTTTTTTTTATCATCGTAATTATACGCGTATAATGCCAAAGCACACGCCAACACAGTCTCATTCATTGCACGGTTTACTCATTTAATTAAACGATACTTTACATTAACGGACCTATTCTTGAAATAAAAATGATCTTCATTGATCTGTATAATAAAATATCTCGATTCGTTGCCGTATTTACTTTTTAATATTATTAAATTTATAAAAATTACGAACATGAGCAATGGTACATTGCTACATTTGAACAAACTTCGCGGTATACGCGTATACACGTTTTGGCGGGAAAAGTAATTGTTTCAAAAATTTTAACGAGAATTGTGTTCTTTTTTTTTCTTTCTTCTTGTTTCCTAGAATCGATTAAAACATTCTATTCGATTTATTTCGTCGACGTTGCTATATATGGAAGGAACATTTAAAGTCGATCGTTTGCGTTTTAATTTGAAATAGTAATGCAATTGAAAAACTATTCATCGTAGTTTGTAACAACACTCGAAACCGTTAAGTCGCTCCCATATGTGCGTGACACTGACTAAATAGATAATTAACCGGGACATTCTGGCTTCTAGCTAAGCTATTTTATTTTTCTATGCCACAGATGGAATTTCCTCCTCTTATTTTTCCTCTTGCAAAATATTACGAATTACGATGACAAACTCACGTTATTTTCCACGTGCAATCGATCTATCTGCGACTTGTGTAATTTTTTTATTGCAGGCAACAACTCACAAATGGTGTTTTTACATTTTATCAACACGCTATTTTCTTATCTTTTAGATCAATGATATTTATTTTTTATTTCTTTAATTTCGAATAATTAAGATCTAAAATCGATCGTCATGGAAAGTTTTCTTTTTTTTTTTTTTTTTTTCTTAATAGCAGTAATTTGTTAGAAAAGAAAGAGGCCAATGAGAATTTAAATACTAATTGTTTTTAGTTAGATAGTTATTTAGTGTATTCTAGGAAAATAGAAAAGATAAAAGCGTAGTTTTAGGTTAATTAGCGGAATCAACGAAGCTTATTGTATGGCTCGTTCTTAAAGCGAAGTACTTTGTAAATTGAAATATACGATGAATTTGTTAAGTACGCTGAATCATTGAAGCAATCATTAATATTCTCAACTACTTCGATTTTTACAATCACGATAAAGCTTTCTGCTTAGGAACATAAGTAATGAACCGTTATGAATACCAAAGTTGTTCTCGTAAAAAGTAGTAGCTTCAGAGTTGAACTCGTGTGTATGTGTACGCGTATTCGCGATCAACACAATATTCTAAAACAAGTTTATTCATCGAATATAATACCGTATAGTAGTTTATAACTAACTGGGAAAGTGGATCTTTCTAACAATGAATGAATGGAAAAAAGGGAAACGGAGAGTGTGACTCGGACCGAACAATAACCGATGAACAACGTACGGGATGATGAGTCAACGAGTGAATCAACGAAATAGTAATAATAATAATATTAAAAAATAAATAAAGTGAACGTTCGCTATTTGAATAGTCGTAAAGTTCATTGAACGAAGAATCGATTTAACTTCGTTTTAATATTTCGATCGTTCGAGACTATATCTTCGATCAATTAAAGTCGGAATAGGAAGGATTAAGGAATGATTGGGTAGGCGAGTCAATTTAAATCTATCGCGCGCACTAACCTCTGATGATGTTTTGGACCGCAGTCGCGACCCACACCGACGACGGTTAAAAAATTCTTCTGTAGAGACGCAACAACGTCTCCTTCGTCGTCGGAAGAAAAAAAAAGGCCGCTTTAATAACGTTTCTTTCTCTTTCTATTTTTCTTTCTTTTTGTTTCTCTTCTATTTATCGTTCTTCTATTATATATTCAACTTCCGTTTTATTGTATATCTCGTAGATCGTATCAAATATCTCACGATTATAAAGATCGCGAACGTGCCACAAATAAAAGAACCGAGGCCACTAAAACTTTCGTGAAATAGTAGAGAAAACGCGTGTATTCTTGATCGTCCTAATACACGAGCGGATCACACCACTCGCGCGAACGAACGTCGTCTGTTGTGCTTCGCGAACCTACCCTCGTTACCATGGGGAACTGTCGCCGTGCGAAATGGTAGGGGATAGAGGAACGAACGAATATTTCGTTTCGGATATTCTCGGCTATCTTCGGATTTCCCATACCTACTTCCTATCGCGCCACAGTAGATGGCAGAGTTAACCATTTTTACCGCTGACGTCATATAGATCGAAGATTATCTAATACGCTATTCTGATTGATGATTGGTTCTTTTTAAAGTGAATATTGATAAATTCGATTAATCGAAAATTGATGATTCACGATTATTTTTCGTTACGAAAGATTTAAAATAATGATAAATTGGGCAATGCGTAAAAAATTTTTTCGTTTAAAGTGTCGTTAGAGTCATCAAACACTATTATTATAAAATTTATAATTTAATGATTATACAAAAAATAAAATAATCTAATTCTTACATAATCTATAATGTACGTAAATAAAATTCGTTTATTGTTATATATATTTTCTAAACCATCTTTTGCATTCGTTAATATAGTATTTAAGAATGTTTCCTTTTTTTTTTCATTGTTTCAAATAAAATATTAACAAAGTATAATGTGTTTCTGATTAGTATAGACAGTAATTGACTATTTTTAGAATAATGTTTCTTCAGCGTACATAACACACAGCGGACACTATATATTTCAATAATCAAATTTAAATATACCATTCGAAATATTCTTATCTGTGCGCTTGATATGATTACGAACAGTTCTTTCGTTTATATTATCATCACTGTAGTTGCCATGTTTCATGAATTTTTTGTAAATGTCTATAAGCTCGTTCAGAAATATTAAGAGCTGCATTTATTGAACTAAGACCAGGCTCTCCTAATAGGCTCAAACCACATAATCCTACGAAAACAAAAACAATTATATAAATAAGCTGATATAAGTATCGATATTGTGTTATATATCTGTATTATTTTTAAATTTTCTAGTAACGAATAGATAACGTACCTAGATATGTATGTAAAGGATCTGAAGTACAATTATCAAACTTTGCAAATCCACCTACTAATGTATCTTGTGTTTTTAATAGGAATGCTTTATTTTCATCAGGATCTGACAATGATCCAACATCAAGAAGTTGTAATGTTGCACCAATCCAAAAACTATAACAAGTATCAGATGGTTTTCCAGGTCTACCATGAAAACCACCATCTTGTCTCATTAGGCACCAGCGCCTTAATCTATTTAAATGTTCCACGGTCAATACATTATGGAGTTCATTCATAAGAAATAAACTTGCTATTGCACAAAAGGTTGATCCTCCGTGAGACTCAAGTCCAGGACCCTGGCCAATTGCTCCATCGTATGACTGTAATCATTATTAAATCCAAAAATAATACAACTGATTTAATTTACAATCAAACAAATAGATAAATGTCAACTTACAATGCTCCTTAAAATATAATCGATGGCACTTGATTTATTTACACCTGACCAATCATCTAAAATGGCAGAAACGCAACAAGCACAATAAAGAAATCTCATGTCGCTTTCATATCCCATTACAATAGCTTTAAAGGATCCATCAGGGTTTTGACAGGCACGTACTCCTTCGATAATAGATTTTTTATCCACTCTATCTAATTTATCTCCAAGAATTACAAGAGTAACTAATCCTGTATAAGTTGTTGCTAAATGACCGCATTGATACTTAGAGGCCTCTTTTGGTATTGTTGTAGATGCTTGAAAGCCAGAGCGTGATCCCGCTCCTGAAATTTGAAGTCTATAAATCCAGTCAATGACATCTGCTTTCATATCATCTCCAATATCATCCAAAGAATTTAATACGTCTAATCCAGATATAGCAAAAAATGCTATCACCGATCTACTGGAATCTAATTCTGCCAATCTACTTGGCATAATTTGTAATAATCTTTGGAAGTATTTAGCATGTTTCTTTTTTGCTAGTTCGGGTAACATGATTTTTTGTAAATTATATTCCTTATGTATCAAACAAAAATCATATCTCTTCTTTCTTTCTCTTTCTCTGTCTCTGTCTCTCTCTGTCTCTTTCAATTAAATTTGATATATCAAAAAATGTATCCTTTGAACTCGTTGTGCGGACGTATATACATAATATTATTAAATAACATTTAATTTTTTATCTTCATATTTTGCTTGTCAGCAATCCTTACATTTTTTCGATCTATAGATTGTCGACATCTTTATATGCAACCACATTTTTTAATAGTAGAGAAATAAATTCCAGTAAAAGTACTTGGTTTATAATTAAAGACTGTCGATTATCCGATGGAACACATCACCATACATCGTTCTACAATGTCAGCATGCTAATATTTGGGTGCTTTTCAAGTATAACATGAAGACACAGCCATAAGGTATTCGAATTTTCAAAATCTTCATATGAACCATCACGATTGGTCCTTTCTCTTATAGCCTAATAAAATTCATTCTATTGGAGAATTTTTCAAATGACTTAGTTTTATATTGTATTCGCTTTTTTCATTGGTCACAAAAAATTTAGACTTTCATTTGACTTTACTTCGAATTGTATATTTAATTTTGAACTATTAATAATTCTGAATAGTAATATTTAAATTGTACAAAGAAACAAAATAATTATAACAACGTATTACACTTATATCGAAATTTTTCGGTGAATTTATTATATTATATAAATACATATAAATTAATAGAAGGTAAATTAACATTTCATTTAAAGCATTTATTTTTTGCAAAAAATTTTTATAAAAAAAAAAGAAAATGAAAGATCTGAAAAAAAATTCATCACGTGCTGCAACCTAATGATTAAACTCTTTGTTTAACTTAATGCATGTTGTTGGAAAAAAAAATACGGTCAACGTTTCATGAATCATAGGTTATGTAAAGCATGTTCGAGTTTCATAAATAGAAGTCTATTTTTATAAATAATGGCGTTTAATATATAGGACTGATCGATTGGTTATACATATTAGAAGAAAGAAAGGAAGGACGGAAGGTAGGTTTATAAAAATAATTGAATAGATTTCACGGATTGTTATGTTAAGAGGTAGATAGCGCTTCAGAGTTTTATTCGAAGAGAGAAGAAATAAAATAAATGAGAAGATAGAGGGCGTGGGACAGAATCGTTGAACGCACGCGTCACCGGCATCAAATGGTTCCTTCGTACGTACGCCGGACACTCGCCGCAACAAGAACCAGACGCGATAATTTCTCAAACTACATGCGAGATTAGCGAGCGGAGCAATCGAGAGAAAATGAGTAAGTTATTTTTCGATTAAACCGTATATACCTTGCCGCTTCGGGAATATTTTATCGCGTTAGTCGTTCGGTTAGTACGCTAGCACGTTGATTTGCGCGGAGTTAGTACATCGAAGAAAGGCGCAGGGTTAACGGGAGAACGACCACTGAGGGCGCGTCGTTCTCACTATCGTATCGCCCGGCTCCAACGGAATAACCAATCGGAGCCGCGGCAGCGCCGCCATTCTATCGAGTTCGTGGCACGCCCTACAACTTCCTTCATTGTCCTTCTTTCCGGGATTCTCTGCGAGGAAGGATGGCTCAGAACAATTATTTTGGGTTTACTCACGGCGGAACGCAATATGGGTACGAATTCGATTGCCTAACATAATTATTAAGTAGCTAGCGTTAAGTTTAGACAAAAATTAACGTGGGTAACAACATTGGCGGGAATAATAAACGTTTATTAATTTCGGTGCACGCGATAGCACAGCCGGCTTTGGCCGCCATTTCTTAGCTAACGACTAAGAGCGTCCATCGAGCGTCTTTCCCGGGAACGACTACGATCGAGGTCTTTTTTCGTTTACCTCGTTATTCTATCTTCGCGAATTTATAATTTTTATGTGGTTATGATACTTATTTCATTTATTTTATTGTAAACAGAGCAACCAGCGCTGCTGCTTACCAAACCGGCCAAGCGGGGTACGCAGTAACACCAGCGGCAACCGCCGCTACATATACTCAACGCCCGACTGCAGCAGCAGCTACTGGCTACGAAACTTATCAAGCAGCTGCAGCTGCAGCAGCTTCAGGAACTACTTACGCAGGTCAGTTCATAAATATTATTTTATATGATTACCTAACTACCTAGTTTAGCAATTTCTTCTTACACAATGGTCATCCATAACCACGTTGCTTTATGCCTTATATTTTGTTTATAAATTGTTGCCCTCATGGCAAAATATACCAAACTTGCCTAGCAATCAATTTGTTATTATCGGTGACTACTCTATTCATATTAATTTCTATTTCTAATTTTCGATATACTTGTTTTATTTAGCTGCAAATCCTGGAACTGTAGCTCAAACATACGATTACGGTTACGGTAGAGCTGCCCCTGCAGCTGCTTACGACGCCACTAAAACTTATTATCAGCAACCTGCTGCAGCAGCTGCTACTTATACAACTACTGAAACACACTATCAAGCAGCTAAGCCTGCCTACAGTACATCAAGTGCCTATACAGGCGCTGCGAGACAAGCTACTACTACAGGACAAGCCAAAACTTATCAAGCATCGAGTACAGCTTATCAACAATCTAATCCCACACAAAGTGCTACATACTCTTCAGGATACACTGCTCCTGCTACTCCAGCAGCTACACCATCCACAGCGACAAATAGTAAGTTTTCTTTTTTTTGTCTATCTTTTCCTATCTATCTTTTTTTTCTACTCCTGTAATAATTCTATTACTAAATTTTCAAGTTTTCTGTTGACTGTTTACTAACTGTAAAATAAGCATTAATAATATGAAATTAATTCTCTTTAAATTAAAATGGTAGCATAGAAATAGAATTACAAATGCTTTAGAATTTTACGAAATGGTTCGATAGTTTGAAATTGTATCAGGAAAAAAAAGAGATGATACCTGTTATCAATGCGAAAGTTGACTCCTCTATAGTTTGAGGCATCAATTTCATTTCCCTTAGAAACTGCAAGTACAACGTATTCCGGCTACGACGCAGCGCTTTACAGCGCTGCGACTATGTATGTAGCCCAACAGAGTGCAAACAGCAATTCGACTAACCAGAAGACTGGAGGTTGGCAAAGCTACGGACAAAAGGGGTTCAGAACTGGAGGGGGAGGAATGAAGGCAATGCGGCCAAAGCAGCCTCCCAAGCCTCAGCAACTTCACTATTGTGATGTCTGTAAAATTAGCTGTGCTGGACCTCAAACTTATCGTGAACACTTGGAAGGTCAAAAGCACAAGAAGAAGGAAGCTTCCTTAAAAGTTCCACAACAGCCTCCACCACGTGGTGCTGGAAATAGTCTACGTTGTGAACTATGCGATGTCACTTGTACGGGTAATGATGCATATGCTGCTCATATCAGAGGTGCCAAACATCAGAAGGTAGTGAAGTTGCATACAAAGCTTGGGAAACCAATACCAAGTGCCGATCCTACCGTTTTGAATCCAAAACCTACTGCAGCAGCTAAAACAACAGGAACTAAGAAGCCCACTGTGACAGCCACTCCTAAAATTAATTTTGTTGCCTGTAAGTTTGTTTTAGATCATATTATTTTTAATTTGAATAATCTTTAAGGGAGTTATTTTCATTGATCGGGTAATCCAATTTTTTGGGAGAATTTTTTTTTCTCGGAAAATAAAGAAGATACAAAATTTGAATTGGGCTATCATATTTATTGACCTTTAAAGTAAGAAAATATTAAATATAATAATAGAGCATTTGTCAAAATTTAAAAATGGTTAAAATGGCGTTTATTTGAAGGTCATGTTACCAAATGTATGTAAATTGACCAAATTCCTTATATTTATTTTAATCAAATGTTCAAAATTGTTTTATTTTTTTAGGAAATAGGAAGTATTTGTTGATTTTTGTTTTAATAGGTCAAATGATGAAGAAGTTAATTACAAATGAAACAAGTTCCTATTAGAAATTAATCAGTCGATCATTTTTTTTTAAGTTACCAAGGATGCCAGCTCATAAACATGAGTTTTGAAAAAAAAACGCATTCAAAGTTTTGATAGAATGTGAAAGGCCGACACAATATTTCTATTCTTTCATTTACATTTTTCAAACGACCAATATTCTCATCATCCCTCTTTCAAATTAACGAGAAGGTTTCATTTTCTATTCTGATTCTCATTGCTTCATCTTCTGTAAAGTCGACATAAATTCTTCAACGAAAATGCACCGAGTTTTAAATACGTTGCAATTTCAACAGTTTTATTACCACAATATAATGTGTTGTTTAGTTCAAATAATCAGGTTTTGGTTATTTCGAGTGTTGAATCCGAGACGTATTTCCAAAATATTGTTTCTGCAATTAAATTTTCATTTTATCACATTAATCTTATCACAATTTAAGTTTTTTTTATGTCACTTACATAGACTTTCTAATCATATGGATCAAAGTAATGCGGTAGATTTCTACTCGAGGAACTATAGTAATTTATCCATCCAAATATCTTTCATTTTGTCAACCAGTTCTGAATTTATTTATCTGCATAATCGATCCATGATATTATGTTCCAATTCTTAATCACTTTCCTTGTTAATTTCTCCACATGTTTTCCACCTTCCCAATCTGATGTCCCTCTTTTTTCCACATGGCAACAACTCTGCTGTCACATATTGATCACAAATTCTTATCTCATTGTCCCGTTCAAGTAATTTCATTTTAAATGCACTTGCAACAAATCTGTTGTAAAGTGAAACGATTTTCAGTAAAATATTGACCGTTTTTCGTCTGACTTGTACCCGTGAAATTCCACTTTGTGACTTTTCCAAGCCTACATTTACTAAGAAAAAATCGATAGTTATTCGCCAAGAGGTTCGAACGGAACTGAGTTTCTTTGTTCCTGTAGGAAACTCAGATATAGATGGAGTCCTAATACTTCTGCTTGTATTCCCCTTATCAAAGATAGGGTGGGGGTGTTATTTATACAAAAGGGAAGCCTTAGATTCGGCCTCTTACATAGCCGCCATGATGTCATTTTTCGTACGGCGCATGCACACTCAAACATCATTTCTACCATTTCTTTTTCTTTTCTTCGATGCTTAGATAATTCTATTAAAAAAATCAATTAAAGAAAATTAACATGACAGTAGAAAACATTTTTTTTTATTTACATTGATCAATGAGAATACTTCCTTAATCGAATTATGATATTAACTTTGAAATATTTCAGTACAATTTTGTGTTTGATTGAAAATAAGGAGTTTCAATCATAAATCACGTAATCTTAATTTTTAATTACAGCTGGCAACTTAGGTACTGTTAATCAAAATCAAACGACTGAAATAAAAACAGAAGAAACAGTTGCAGAAGAGACTGTAGAAGAAACAGCAGTAGATGAAAAAGATATACAACCAGTTGGTCAGGAATATATAGAAGAGAATAAGTCTGAAGATGGAAAAATCATAAGCTTTAATTGCAAACTTTGCGAATGTCGCTTTAACGATCCTAATGCCAAAGATATGCACATGAAGGGAAGACGTCATCGATTTGCTTATAAAAAAAAGGTTAATCCTGATCTTGTTGTTGATATGAAGCCAAGTCTCAAACAAAGAAAAATGTTAGAAGAAAAATTACGTCGACAACAAATGCGAGATGAATTTATACGACGTAGAGAAGAAATTAATCAATTAGGTCCAATGGGACCAATAATAGACGAGGAAATGATGTATTGGGAAGAACGACGTAGATATGAAGAAGAATGCGAATATTATGAGTGGTATAGACGATATGGACGTGCACCGGGTGCACCTCCTATTCCAAGACCCTTTCCAGGACCACCACCGATGTTGATGTTCCCTGGTCCACAAAGGCGACCGGACTCGTCTGATGATAAACACGTATTAGCTCATCATTCGACTATATATCCTAAGGAGCAAGAACTGCTGGCAGTTCAGAAAATTGTTTCGCATACTGAGAAGGCTTTGAAATTTGTGTCAGACGCATTAGCAGAAGCTGGTAAGATTTATTCTGACTTTGAATCTAATTTACTTGTTTATCATTAACGTCAATTTTTATGATTTTTAATGACATTGATTATCATACATTACAGGTAAGAAAACAGTAACTCCTGCTACTACTACAACCGCTACTCCTACGACACCGACGGCTGCCAATACACAAATCATTGCACCAGATTCTATAAAGAAAGAGGAAGGAGACAAAAAGAAGGTAGCACAACCACAGAAAGAAGATGGCAGCGATGGCAATCTATTCTCATTCCAAAAGGAAAAAGAAGATTCGAGAATATTGCGAGGTGTCATGCGTGTTGGAAATTTAGCTAAGGGACTCTTATTATCTGGCGACAATCACGTATGTCTTGTAGTATTGTGTGCTGAGAAACCTACAAGGTATGTGATATAAATAAATCATTTTTAACAATTTAATTATTTTGAAAATTTGATAGTTGAGATTTTAATCGTTTTTCTTTTAGGACATTATTGAACAAGGTTGCTGAAATTTTACCAGCCCAATTAAAAATCGTATCATCAGAAGATACTTACAACGTTGGAAAACATCCAGAATCTGCTGCCCTTACTGTTTCCGGAGGATCAGTAACAGTCAGTGTAACGCTAACCAGTCCTCTTATGCGTGAAACACCTAAAACAGTGGCAACAGCAGGTGATTTAATTGTTTTATATTTTCATTATGGCCAAGAAAAGGATAGGTCGAAAGGATTTAGTCGAATATCTTATATAATATAAAGAATAATTAATTTTTTATATGATACCACTTCTTAATCGTGCGTGTACACTTATATATATTTCGTTTGTTCTTTTCGTGGCCTTGGAAGAATTTTTATAATTTTCTTAAGCACACCAGGAGAATGCAGGGTGGCAGCCACAAGGACACTTCAACGGTTGCCAGTGTACATATACGTTACTAGCATATAATATATAAAGTTTATTTCTTATTTATCAACACAGCTGCGTTTAGTGTGTCCACGACCGAGATTTATGGCTTTAACTTATACATAACACTTATGAATGTGAATGTAGATGAATTATATATATATATATTTGCATATTATATATTTGTATATATAATACGTGATAATTAAGTAGGTAATATGAATTTATTAACGGAAAAGAGAGAGCGTAAACTTGATACGATTTTAATACGTTTACTTTAATTTATTTCATTTACACTGTTAGCAATAGTTACAAAACTTGACCGACGATAGTTAAGCTAGAGTCTCCAGTATAATAAAGACAGAGTATTAATGGACATTGTTTTAAATGAATACGTGGACACGCTTCTGACATGAGGAAACAACGCTGAGGCAATCTTAAAACTATGGACTTTTTGATCATGCAATAACCATGAAAAAACCCTCTCTGTCATCGAATGCTGTACGCATGTAATGCAATGTGCGGTTTACTTCCTATCCCAACCGATCATTCTATACGGTGGTATTACCTTTTAGTAAAAGATCGATACTAGGAGATGGTACTACCAAATTAAATAGAATCATCGGTCGTTCTTTTAATTAACAGATCATTATTAATATAATCTGAAAAAGAACGTATGTGATTTGGGGTGACACGTGCCGTTGCAATGTACTACATTCGATCAGGCTTATTTTTGTTTTGATGGCATTTTGTAATAGATGCAACCTGTCAAATAGATATAAAAAAAAGAAATAGAAAAATAATAAATTACAGAAAAACAAAAAGAAATAAATAAAAAAGAAAAGCAAATTTACTTAAGTTATAGACACATAATAATAATAATAATAATAATAATAATAGAGGGAAAATCCCAAACTTCTGGGCATGATCAAACACTCTAAGTGTTGTCTAAGCGTGTTGTGCTTTCTTTGTTGGAATCCCAGATAATGCTGGACAGCAGCAACAGGGAGCTGCTCAACCACAAACTACGCCCGCGACGCCAG
Source organism: Polistes dominula (assembly GCF_001465965.1). The sequence goes on along the minus strand of NW_015148972.1, from coordinate 292,638 downwards.
CTGCGACGAAACCAGATCCACCAGATGTACTACCCAAGGCTAAGTGTTTGGAGGCTTTAGCTGCACTCAGGCATGCCAAGTGGTTTCAGGTTTGAATAAAATAACATCTCAGTTCAAAAGATCTCAAATTGTCGGGTGCCATTTTATGGGCCCTTTTTTCACGCCGATTGTTTTCTCTTATTTTTATCCGAATTAAAAAAAAAAAAAAAACGCGAGACGCGTGCAAGTTCTCCTCTCTCTCTCTGTCCGCAAAACAATACAAGAAAGATTTAAAAAAGAAAAAAAAGAAAGAAAAAAAAAAAAGCAAGGAACAACAGGAACGAAAAAGTTAAAAGAGCAGTCTTAGAACTTCCAGCCTTGTGACAATTTTATTTTTATCATTACCTTCTCGTTATATTATTATACTAACGCGATTCCGTCTGAAACGTCTATTATTCATATTCGATATTTTTTTCAAAATATTTATCCGGTATTAAATGGACTTTGTTCACTGATACGATTTTTAGTCTCTGTATATATTTTTATATCTGTATACATATATATATATATATTTGTATATTTATATATCTAAACGATTTATTCCAAATGAAAAATACAATAATAGAAGGATATCACATGTACCAGTGGCATAGTTCGTTTTCTTACAATTTATATACGTAGATAGATGTTGTATATAATTCTATAACAATAGATATTTATTTTTTTTCTTAAGGGAACTAACCGAATGTGAAATTGGATGATTTCGGGCAAGGAATCTCAAGCAACATGTAAATGTCTAACGTTTTTTATCATTAACATTTACATTTGCTTTGCTTTTATTCGTCGATATCCAGAATAATAGGAAACTATCTTATAGTACATCATTTCTCTCTTTCTCTTTCTCTCTTTCTCTGTTTCTCAAGGTACCATTTCTCATAAGAGAAGAGACAGTTTTGTTTATTTTGTTTATATACTCTACTTTGAATTGCTTTTTGCGATAAGCTTGTTCATTATTCTGGATCAATTTGAATGCGCTGTAGCCTAGACTGAGTCTGTTCTAGGTCTGTCTTAGATAAAAGAAATTCAATTTGCTTATTATCATCTAAAAATATAAATATATATAATAAGGAAAAAATATAAATTTATGTCATTTTGTTCAATCAATTTAAAAAAAAAAAAAAAAATACCGCGTTGATAATATTGTTACACAGTTTTAATCATTAAAGAGACAGACAAGCACAAACACACAGTGGTGTCATAACTATACCGGGTGTTTTTGCGAATAATTCATTATTGATTTAATTTTCGATTTATATACATATTTATATATATATATATTTAGATTAAATCAAATTAAACTCAAGTTTTTCTTATCTCTTTCTATTCCGACATTGAATTAATTTTTTTTCATATTTATGGTAGGCACTTATATGATCCAGGAATAAATATTTGTTAATATAAACACCCGGTAATATTGATATGGGCTAATATTTAGGAGTCATAGGCACGAGGCTGGAAGGATAGCTAAAGCCCACACAAAGCAAATATAAAAAGCTAGTTTAGGGTTATATCGTCACTTCTATCTCTCTTTGAAGACTCACAAGTGATATTGACTCTTATACTTAATTACAATTTTTCATTTGATAATCCTATTCAACAGGCTAGAGCAACTTCACTGCAGAGCTGCGTAATGGTCATTCGCATAATGCGCGATCTTTGTAATCGTGTACCTACGTGGGGACCTTTGAATCCATGGGTTAGTAACTTTTTAATATATAGTTATTATCATTATTATTATTATTATTTACGTATATATGTAATAATATTATATTATAGGCACTAGAATTATTGACTGAAAAAGTAATCAGCACAGCCGGAGGACCTCTTAGTCCAGGTGAAGCTTTACGAAGACTTTTGGAATGTGTTGCTGGAGGAATACTATTACCAGCTGGTCCAGGTAATTAAATCTCTCTAGCAAAGATTATTTTTATTATAAGTTTAACCAAATAATATATATGATGATACTGATGACGAGACATAGCGTTATTATAATACTAATTACTGATCTTGTAGTCGAGTCTTTCGATTACTTGTTTTGGTGTTTAGTAAAATATAATAATGCAGAGATGAATTGGCAATCTGATAAATAAATTTAACCAAAGTAATATAATATTAAATTGATTTGATAAGTAATATAATAAATTATTTATCTTCAATTTCAGGATTATCTGATCCATGTGAGAAAGAACCAGTCGATGCAATAGGTAATATGTCATTTCAACAAAGAGAAGACATAACAGCTTCAGCTCAACATGCACTAAGATTAGTTGCATTTCGTCAAATTCATAAGGTTCTTGGTATGGAACAATTACCACCACCAAAATATAAGGGTAGATTTGCGAGAAAGCGAAGACGGGATAATAGCAATGGAGAAGGAACTGACAGTGAAGCTTCTAAAAAGGACAAAAAAGCTGAGGAGATCAAAATGGAGACTGACTCCAAGTAGATCTTCTAAAAGAACACATTCGCATTATGAATTTACCCATAACTTATATAATGTAAGAGAACTTTCCCTCGTGTCAATTGCTTGTTTAAAAAAGATATATCTATGAATTAGAATGAGACATTAACATAAATAAAAAATGAAACTTGTAACTCTTGCTAGAACAACTTTACAACAAAATAATAATAATGATGATGATGATGATGATGATGATAGTTACAGGTAAACATATTTTGACATAACATAAGATATATAAATTATATATTAATTGTTTATAATTAATATGTAATTTTTAATTTGAACAAAACTTAATTGTTTTTTTATGGAATCTTATTAATTCAATATTCAAACATTGTAATTAGTATTTTATTGTATTTTAAGATGTATCTATTTTGAAATATGGGTTAATAATTCTTTCTCTTGATGTCTCTAGTATTCATTATAGGTTTTGTTTTTTTTTTCTTCTTTCCGTAGTTATATTTTAAGGTTTTTATTGTGAATTTAATAATCAGCTATTATCCTCAAATTCATTCAACGAGATTGACATTTATATTAACGTGCAAAATGTGAGACCATGACCTTCTTATATGTCAAAGAAAAGTATGAAGATGCATGCATCTTCAATGAAACATCTCCGTGATTATATTAGGATTATTATTATTATTATTATTAATCTTTCCCAAACAGGCAATTGGTACGATTAGCGTCAATAATAGGTTTTGTCGAAGGAAATGATGGATGCATTAGTTTTGAATACATATTTAGCTATGTTTCAAAGTTAAATAGTGTAACGATGCAAAAAATTTGGAAATTAATGTGAAAAGCAAAAAATGAAATTAAGTGAAAAGCAACGATGATGAAGATTGGGTGATAATGATGAAGATGATGATAATAATGATGAAGATGATAATGATAATCATAATGATGATGATGATGATAATGATGAGGTTGATGTTGATGTTGATGTTGATAATGATGATGATGATGATAATAATGATGATGATGATGATGATGATGATGATGATAATGACGACGATGGTGGACATTTTTAAGTTTGATGAAGGCTAATTGTAGGTCTAGGATATGCAAAGATTTTGTGTGTATGTTGTGTGTGTAGTCATACATAAGTGCAAAGCAATTCGGCTGCACTGAATTCACTTATTAGCAACAGCATACGACTATTCCACGTAAATTGACTTAAGCAGAAGATTCCAAGAATGTACATTTTATTTACACAAGTCGACTGACGCTTAAAATAGATTAAAATCTGGTAAATTGATAAACTGATGATACCACGAAGCTAATTCTAACGCGTAGTAGAAATAAAAGAATTTCAATTACGAGTTTTCGTAGTTCTATTCTAAATCTTTTCGTACCGGTTATTAAATTATGAAAGAAAAACAAAATTAATTGCCTTTTTACAAATAATATTCCTATTTTTTTTCGTTTCATTGTGTGTATGGATCTTCTGTTGTACTTTGAAGTCATCATTGAATAAATCGACATGCATGATAACAAACATGTAAATTTTCCTTCTTCACTTCTCCACATACCTATGTACCATGTTTTATGAAATAGTTTTTTCATAATATATATATATATATAAATATGTATATTTTTTTTGATAACTGACAAATTTTTTCTAATGCATTACTATTGCACATTTGTATACAATAATTCATAATTGAACTAGTAAGAAGAGGCCACACACACAATAGCACAGCAGAAACATATGAATTATAAAACGATTGAAAAATTAACAGCTGCATATAAATGGAAAAGTTGAAATTATAATTAACAATCTGGTTATTTGACACAAGATGGGATTTCAATTAAAAGTAATAAATATTATCTTTAGATGATGTTAACAATTAGCAAAATATAATATGAAATGGTCAAAGAGTAAGCAAAAATATTTCTCTTGTGCATAAAATTTCAAAGATCATTTAAAAGAAGTTATCTTGAAATTTTTATTTAAATGAAGTAAGAGTAATTGTCAATTAAATAAGATTTTTAATGTACTTTCTTAAGTTTATTTAACAAATTTAATTAAGTATATATATATATACATATATATATATATATATGTTTCAAAACTGTACCAAGATGAACATGGCACTATCATTTCCTATTTTACAGTATTAAAATCTTAAACTTATTTGTAAATAACCAGTGTCTTAGTTTTTCATCGTTTATTTCGCTAATGTATTATCATTCATTGATATCATTTGTTGATGATAATGAATATATTTCCCTTTTCCTCTATTACATCTGCATGAGGACAAAATATTTCAAAATGGAAATAATTCGAATATTTGAACACGCGACTTTTTATAATTCTCATAGTTATCACGATTATTCATTTTTATATACTTGTGTTTATTTGTACTTAATTCTTAAGTATCCGGATAAAAATGTACAGCATTTAGTTCAAGAAATTCTTGAAGTATATGGTATATAGATATATTAGATTGACGAAAAAGAAATTCATTATTTTCAGACAAAAATAATGCATTTCTTTTTGTCCAATCTAATATATATTTAATGTATATCTTTCTTTCTCTCTCATATTTCTACGTTTCAAATAATTTTTTTGTTCATAGATAGTTACATTATAATATTATAAATACTCTTATTAAATTTGTGATTTATTTTAATTTTATTTTAATATTAATACGTAACGTATTGATAACAACAGTGAGACCAAAAGTATTTGTCTAATTACATAAGTATATAAATCATTTTGTTTGTTTAGTTATTCTTGGTAAACAAAAACAGTATAATTAGTGACTTTGTAATGACTTTCATAAATGATACTTTAGGTAAGTATAATATATATATATATAGGTAATTAATTATTTTAAACATATGATTTAATAAAAAATGTAAAAAAATACTTTTGTTAACGTTTCAATGTTAATTGTATTTATTTGAAGAAATATTTAATAATAATAAATAATAAAAATCAAAGAAATATTTTCAGATCATTTTTTGTATCCAAAGCTACATTGTGTTATTTTTATATTTGATTTATTTTTAGTATTCAGAAGTACAAAGAAATATCCGATTTTACTTGGAAATATAAATTGTTATTTTTAAATGCATCATTAAAGAAGCAAATGCATCAACAAACGAATATGAACAAATAAAAATGTATGTTGCGTCATATTTTTGCGACTATTACGATATTTCATGAGTCTACAGTATTCAATGATAATGATTTCCTATTGTATTAGTAATACTTTATATATATATATATATATGAAGTTTTTCGAGATAATACTAGAATATGATTAATGAATTACTTGGAATGATTAGCAATTTTTAAATCGCATGCACATATGCTTGTAGATTGATTTACGTATGAAATATTGAAATATTATTGTAGAATTAAATAACAATGAATCATTTTAATTTAATTAAGTTTTATGATAATATTTAAAAACTAACAAAGAGTCAATAAAAATAGAAAACAAAGGTGTTTACTGTAAAAAAATGTCTTTTTTTCTTTTTGTTGTTTTTGTTGTTGTTGATTAATATTGATTTGCATTCTATGCATACATATGTTATATACGATTATCTATTATATTTATTGATGCCAACGTTAATGCAATTGTATATATGTATATGCAGATATTAAATATTGGTGCAATGTTTATTGATTTATCAAGAGAATGACATTTATTCTTTTGTCAGTTTAACAGCGCTATCTATTTCCGGCCCCCTTAGAAAGACGTTACATAAAAATATTTGGCTAATTAAAGAAGCATAAATTAGTTAATCAAATTTCTAGTTAAACAAGGTAACTAAATATTATATTAATTGATTGATGTATTAAATATATTAAAATTAAATAGATATAATGAGTTAAAAAGGAAAGTATAAGATATTAAACGATACACCATTTTTCTTTGTTTGATAGTCCAATACGATGTTGCTACGCAAACGGTTTCTCGAGCAACCAAGTACGTTGTGATCCAATCAGCTTTTCCCAAGAATTTTCTCGAACCAATCATAAGCAGTTGCTGCGTCATTCCGTCTGGGCTATATAAAGGAAAGAGATTGGAATTTCGGATTAGTTCTGTGAAAGTCGTTAAAGATACTTGTTGTGAATTTGTTTGCAGTGGCATATTTGAAAAATTATCTTTGATTTTTGCAAAGCTACGTTACATTTAAATTAGGTGAGTTTATTTGTTCAAATTTCAAATTTATATTAATAATTATATATTTTTTATAAGCTATTATAATTGAACCTATTACATGTTCTATGAATTTATATTAATGTCATTTGTATGTCAATTGTGTTATAAGATACCGTCATGCGACGTTTTTTTTTTTTATATTCTTTTCTAATATTAAAGCGAATAATAAATACGTTTAAATTATTACAATACAATATACAACATTTATTATGAAATAATTTCAACTCTTCCTAAGAATCATATTAATTATATGTGTAATTGATTATATATTATATATAAATAAAAATACATTATTTATCATATATTATTAAAAAGTAAAAGAAACTATTGTAATTGACAATGGGCAGGTAAAAATCGATTAAAATTAGTGCGCAGTAACAGAAAACAAAATGGCGGATATTGATCCAGACAGTGACGCAACTACGTCCATATTAGCTTCGTTGTCTTATGACTTTCCATACGAATACGTCGGCCATCTTGTTGCTCAGTTGAACTAACTATATTTTCATTTCTTCTAAATAGCTGTATGTAACTTCAATTTGATTTTAATTGTGACGTTGAATTTCTGTTTTTAGACAATATGCAGATCTTTGTAAAGACTCTGACGGGTAAAACCATAACCCTCGAGGTTGAAGCCTCTGATACTATTGAAAACGTCAAAGCAAAAATCCAGGATAAAGAGGGTATCCCCCCAGATCAACAAAGATTGATCTTTGCTGGAAAACAACTTGAAGACGGGCGTACATTGTCTGACTACAATATCCAAAAAGAATCCACTTTGCATTTAGTACTTAGACTGAGAGGAGGAATGCAGATTTTTGTAAAGACTCTTACTGGTAAAACCATCACTCTAGAAGTTGAGGCATCCGATACTATTGAAAATGTAAAAGCAAAAATTCAAGATAAGGAAGGAATCCCTCCAGATCAACAAAGATTGATTTTTGCTGGTAAACAATTAGAAGATGGACGTACATTGTCTGACTACAACATTCAAAAAGAATCCACTTTACATTTAGTACTTCGTCTTCGAGGTGGTATGCAAATTTTTGTTAAGACTTTGACAGGAAAAACTATTACTTTGGAGGTGGAAGCATCAGATACTATTGAAAATGTAAAAGCAAAAATTCAAGATAAAGAAGGAATCCCTCCAGATCAACAAAGATTGATCTTTGCTGGTAAGCAACTAGAGGATGGGCGTACACTTTCAGACTACAACATTCAGAAGGAGTCCACTCTCCACCTTGTACTCAGACTGCGTGGTGGTATGCAAATTTTTGTTAAAACATTGACTGGCAAGACTATTACTTTGGAAGTGGAAGCATCAGACACAATTGAAAATGTAAAAGCAAAAATTCAAGATAAAGAAGGAATCCCACCAGATCAACAAAG
>NW_015148972.1:265125-281734 GCF_001465965.1 Polistes dominula | reverse complement strand
ATATAATGACAAATAAATTCATTATTAAATTAATTCTTATAATTTAATTGATACTACTAAAATCAAATTGAAAACTAAAAACAAAACAAAATCTAATACATAAATTAAACATTAAATCATCCCACAAAATATAATGACAAATAAATTCATTATTAAATTAATTCTTATAATCCAAGTGATACTACTAAAATCAAATGTAAAACTAAAAACAAAACAAAATCTAATATATAAATTTACATTTTTTCAGATTATCAATATCAAAAGATTCAAATAAAAATGGGATTATATATAATGAAATGATTAGGAATAGTTATGTGGTGTAAATCAGTAATGGTTGGTGTTGTTGGTACTGCTGGTGGTAAGAACGAAGAAAGGAGGATAAGAAAAAAGAAATGCGAGATGATCTTGATCCTCGATTTAACGTACAACGGGTTCCCCCTCGGGAGGTCGTCTTGGCACGATGTATGTCGTCGTCGCGTGGTATATACCGCGTGTGTGCCTAATGGTGGAAGGAAACGTTATCCAGAGGCGGGCAACGGACGGGCAACACACTACTAGTCCGGTGTACCCTGGTAGGGCCGAGAGAAGTCAGCCTCCGGAATACGAACTCGGACTCAGTCTTCGAACTGGTCTCGTAGCACGCTGTGTGTACGGTGTTCCCGTGTGTCATACAACACCACGGTCCGGTAAGCTTCTTACAATCCTCCTCCTTTTCCTACTATCGTAAATCCATTTTATTTTATCGATATTACTTATCAGATTGTTTGATCGTTCCCTTGGTCTACAACTCCTCTAACATCTCTCCCAAACCAACCCCTACCTTCCACCACCACCACCACCAAACATTCCCCTTTAAGAAAAATTGTGTGTATCATTTTATAAAACTTTTTATTGGGGGGGGGGTATACGTATTATTCGTATATTATCAAATTGTCAAGACAATAAGAAGATTAAACTTCAAAGTTATATATATATTGGAAGATAAGGAAGACCAAAAAAAAAAGGGGGACATGAAGTTGAAGGAAGGGTGAAGAGTTTAATTTTATTTCCGTATCTCTGGATCTTTCGTTCGAACAATTTCATTTATCATTTTTCGACCGAAAATGATGCAGTTATTCATCTTGGGATTATGTTACGTTATTCATCTAACAGGTAATGTTATATTTATTTTCTTTATTTTGCATTCATTTAATTGATCGATAAATTAATTGATATATGTACATTTTTAGATGTTAACGTTAGATTGTTATATAAATGTATGAACAATATATTAACAAATGATATGTTTAATCGGATGAAAATAATATACGATTATATGTCTATGAATTGTTGAGATTTATTCGAACGTATTTATATCATATATTATAAATTATATGTATATATATATATATATATATATATAATATATATGTACTTATCATACATAGGTTTATCAGTACATCATCGTATTTCCAAGTTTATTACTCCGATAATCGTATAACTCTCTTGTTATTCGCTTTTTAGTGCCGGTAATTAGCCATCGCTTTTGCCGGCACCCACGAGTACCAAGCACAGTTCCTCCCCCATTTTCTTTTTCTCTTATTTTGGAATATTAACTTACGAGCGTTCCCATCGAACGTTTGGATCTCTTCTATTTTTTTTTTGTTTCTTTTTTTTTTCTTCTTTTTCTAATTTTTTTTTTTTATCGTTCGTCACACCGTTTCTCGATACAGCCCTCTCATCCCTCCACCCCCTCGGTATTCTTTTATCCCAGTAGTTCGTAACAACGTCTCCAGTCTATCTTACGAATTTAATTGCTACCAATCACGAACGATTAACTCTGCGAGAGCGTTAAAATATTTCTTTCTTTCTCTTTCTCTTTCTTTTTCTCTCTTCTTTTAATGTCCGTTTTATTCGCTAACTTTGACGATTTTTATTGGAGAAACGAAGAGGAGGGGGATGGTGGAGGACAGAATTTTTTTCTTTCGAAGAAAATATATTCGGTTGGTCAAATAAATTCGGAGAATTTTCTATTGGAAAAAATAAAATTCTAAAGTTGAAGGATATGAAATGTTGAACATTTGTTTGTTTGTTTGTTTTTTTTTTTTTGAAATAAAAAGAAAAAAGATTGCAATATTATTTATTTCGATTTTAAGAATATAATGAATATTTATATTCGTTTTAATATAATTAAATAATTAATCAATAATTTAATTAAATAATATTATTAATTTAAATATAAATTATTTAAATTTTATTTGACAATATTCGTAAAGTGACAATAAATATTATAATCGTGATAATTCTTGATAAGATAAGAACAGATTTATTTGGTTTATAAAATATCCAATAATTGTGTAATTCGAAATAAACAAAACATTTGATTTATTTAAATATAATTAAAATAATATAATAACTAATTGTGAAACAACAAAATTATACTTTTAATAATTAAAATCCGACAATATGCGTAAGTTGACAATAAATATTATAATCGTGGTAATTTTTGATAAGATAAGAACAGTTTTATTTGGTTTATAAGATATCCAATAATTTTATTATTCAAAATAGAGAAATAAAATCATTCAATTATATTAATAAAATAATAAATATATTTATAAATTAATAATATATTTTAATAATATATATTAAAAGTACATAATATATGTATATAAATAAAAAAATAAATATATAATAAAATAATTCAAAATAGAGAATATATTGGATTTATTTCAATATAATATAAAATAATATAATAATTAATTAAAACACAACAAAATTATATTCTTATTAATTAAAAAGATAAATTATTAAAATTCTCCAAAATTACTCATATGGGTTGTTATTTATTTTTTTTTGATTTATTTCAATGTAATATAAAATAATATAATAATTAATTGAAACACAACAAAATTATACTCTTATTAATTAAAAAGATAAATTAGTAAAATTCTTCGAAATTACTCATATGGTTTGACCCAATAAATATAGAACGATGTGTGATGATATTTTTGAGAATATTCGAGAAAAATAAAACTAATACGAAAGAGTGTTTAAGATAGTAGTCGGCGCGGCGCGTTCCTTTAAAGCAATACATCGGCCCTTTTTTTAGTTTTATTTTTTTTTTTCTTTTTTTAAGAAGAGAGAGACACACATATGTGAGACTCAAGACCGTTTCTTTATTACGCGACGACCTAAAGATAAAAAGATAATTTTATCTCGTTCAATTCTGTACGAAGAGAAGAGACCACCGTTCTCGTATTTCTCATACTCTTGTAATGGTTAAATGCATTGAAAGTTTCAATCGGGGGATGATGAATGTGATCATTTTTTTCTTTTCATTTCTTTTTTTTCTTTTCATTTCTTTTTTTTCTTTCTTTTTTTCTTTTAAACAACCAATTCGCACCTCCTGTTTTTTCTTTTCTTTGTTTTCGTTCCTTCTTTTGCGTGTAATATCTTTTTTTTTCCTTTTTTTAAATTCCATTTTCCGTTTCTTTATTTATGAGAATAAGAAAAAAGAAAAGAAATTTTCGAATGAATATAGGAAAGCTTCAAGTAAAGAAGATAAAAAGAGTAAGCAGAGTAGAGAAAAACGTTAAAAGCTATCGAATTTTCGTTGCAAGGAAGATCTTTACTAGTTCGATATTTACGATATAGACGAGTTTTTAATCCGTATAAACAAATCGTTATTGCCAAGTTGAAAAATGAAAAAAAAAAGGAGAAAAAAAGAAAAAGAGAGAGAGAGAGAGAGAGGGTGAGGGGGAGAAAGCAACAGAAAGAAGCAAGGAGAGATTAAAATAATAAATAATATCGTAGCATATTTTTTAATTTAAAATTTTCAACCTACCACTTTTTTTTATCCTATATTTAAATATACATATATTAATTATTATATAATTTTTAATATATTTTTGTTTTTTCTATTATAATATAATTATAATATATCGTATAATTTTTATTATTATATTATATATTATGTCGTATTTATAAAAATTATTTAATATATATTTAAATAAATTCGTAATTATTAAATTAATTATTTAAAATATATTTATAATTTATTTAATATATAAATTTATTTATTTAATTTATTTATTCTTTAATTAATAAATTTATTATTATATTACTTTATTTTATTTATTATTTAATTTAATAAATTTATTTGGAGGATATAAATGCTAAATAAGTTGAGATGTTGTTTTGATTATGTTTTATATTTGGATTTATTGTGTTATACTATGAAATGTTTATATATTTGAATAAAATATATATAATATAATAATAAATTTATTTATTATTTATTTAATATATAAATTAGAGAAATATAATTATAATTATATATTTAATTTAATATATAAATAAATATTATTAGAGAGACATTCTATAAAACACATGTTGTTTCTAAAACTATTATGCAAATTTTCTATTCAAATGAATGAGACTTGAATTTGTTGTTAATAGAAAATTTCGACATTTATTACAAACTTTTTGTAACTTTTATTCCAAATAAATTCTATACCCTACTATACATATATATATATAACAAGAAAATGGAGAGAAAGAGAGAGAGAGAGAGAGATAGAAATGGAAAATTTTGTACGGAAATTTCTACTAGGAAGTTCGTACGATCAATGCCCCGAGGAGGAAAATGCTATTTCATTTTATTCAATAACTACATACATACATATATACATAAATACATATATACGAATATATATATGATCATTTGAACGATCCATTAACGATCCAGAGTAAAATTTTGTGACTAGTCTTTGCTCGTTATTATCGGGTGATCTCGTCAAGCCTGAGATCGACATTTTCGCGAGAATTCGAATTTTGTTGAATACGTGCGATTAACGGGCTTTCTAGATTCTTCTTCCATTCCTCTTTTATCTTTTCTCTTCATCAATTCTCTTCCTTTTCTCACTAAACTCTCTCTTTCTTTCTCTTTTTATGTTACTCTATCTTCTATCTCTATTCATTTTTCGTTGAGTACTATAAAAAAAAAATATATATATATATATATAAAAAGGGCAGAAGCGACTCTCGAAGGAAATAACCCGGATTTATATTCCACGCGGGTGGTAATTTCTTCTTCGAGCTTTGCCCGACGTACAAATTTTACGCTCGGCGTATTGAAAGAGTTTAAACGAGTTTTCCCTTTCGTTCTTTTCCATCCATCTCACTCTTTCTCTCTCTCATTCTCATTCTCTTTCTGTTTCTTTTTTTTCTTTATTTCTCTTACCACCCTTTATCCTCCTTACCGCCCTACTCTTGCACTACTACCCTACCCTACCCCCACCACTGCTAAAATTCACGAAGCTTGGCCGTCGAAGCTTTTGTTCCCGATCTCTGCATCGGAAAGGTCTTTCATTTTGTCATTGAATGTTCAAGCAATATTCGAACTTGCAAACTCTATTACCAACTCGCACTCTGTTACCTTATTCGTTTTCGTTGTTGTGTTGAGTCACCTGATGTAAAGACCTACTGAACTCTCTCTCTCTCTCTCTCTCTCTTTCTCTTTCATTACTTATTCGAATTGTTTTCTGTACACTCTAAGCTTGATAATCGAATCCCATTTCAATGTGACGTTACACTCACGATGATTCAACAATTCTGATAAGTTTGTTTTCATCAATCTCAGGAAAAAATCTTTAAACAAGGTTAGGGTTGTTTATCGTACGTATTTAAAATTCCCGCTAACGCGCACTTAGACGGCGCTACCTTCGTTTCGCGCGCATTTTCAAAATTCCTTGATCGATTCGTACTTTTTTATTACCTTTTTTTTTTTTACTATGATTTACATAATTGTCTTCTTCTTTTTCTTTTCCATAGGAATTAGAAAGTTAATTATTGTGTTATTTCTTTTTTTTTTTCTTCTCAACAAGTGTGTGTAATATTAAATATGTAACATTTAAACGTTCTAATTATTAGTATATATATTAAAAATATATATTATATCTAAATAATTATTAAGTTGATCGTATTATGTTTATAAAATAAAAAAAATATATAAAAAAACCATTTATATATATATATATATATATATATATATATATATCGACTAAAAGTAAGTAAACATTTTTGAAATGAACCACAATTGTGTCATTTAAATTGGTTTAATAAACGTCGCGTTATAAATTACATTTACTTAGTCGAGATTAAAAAAACAAAATAAAAATAAAAAAAGAAAATAAAATTCATATAAAGTTTCGCGCTTCTAGTTGTTGATCATGATTCGTCGTAAGTCTCAATTGGAAGGAATATTCGATCATTTTATATCACTATATTTCTCTCTCTCTCTCTCTTCTTTTATAGCATATTTCTTTCTTTTATTTTTTTTTTTTTAAATATTTTTTGTTCACGTTAAATACGTTCAATTATCTCTCGGACACGATGATAGTTCTTTGAAATTTATTAAAACAAGAGAAAAAGATAGTGTTCTGATGAACACTACAGACACCATAGATCTGTAGATCTTTCGAAGTACTACTACTTCTAAGAGTTATCTCACTTTTCTCTCTCCTCTCTCTCTCTATCTCTTTCTCTCTTTTTCTTTTACCGTTCACTTGATCTCTGTTTCTTGTCTTTGAATTTGTTCTCACACTATATACTATACCACTGTATATTACTCGTGGATGATTTATCTTAATTTACTGTAGAATTAAAACGAACGTTATGTGTGTATACGCAATACTATTTACTGTTACATACAAACATTGTTTTACACAATTTTTTCTTCGTATGTGTGTATTTTTTTTTTTTTTTAAATGGAACAAATCGGACGAGTATATATACATATGTATCATACTTCAAAAATAGACAAAATTGATAAAATTATTCAAATATACAAAACAATCTTTCTTATTTAATATTATATTTAATAAAAGATTGTATTTACAGTGACTCAAACAATATGCTTTAAATGTGTAACATATTTAAATTATTTTTGTACTATGTGAACAACAAAAGTTATGTAAAATGTGTAACATATTTAAATTATTTCCGAAAGTTATGTAAACATTTTAAACAATGTGAGAACATTTGATCAATTGTTTGAGTCACTGTATATATATAAATATTCATAATTGGGAAAGCAATGAAAATTTTTTCCTATTACCGAAAAAAAAAAGAAATATTCTAAAATCTTACTCTTTTATAAGATTTATCATATCACCAAGAATTCATCTTGTTTACCCTAGAAACGTCAAATGATGCAATATTGGAGTAATATCAAATACGATAAAATAGAGGACTTTGATCAACAATGTTTAGCTTTTGGGTATTCCATCCAAATGGAAATATTCGTAGAGAGGTGAAATATAGGAAAGAAAAAGGGGGAAGTTATGGAGATGAGAATAACAGAGAGAGAGAGAGAGAGAGAGAAAGAGATAGTAAAGAAAGAGAAAGAGAGGAAGAAGATAGTCGTTTTTGCATGTTCACCACAGCTGCGAGCCAGAAGAGACGCAAGAGAAGCAATATGGCGGCTTCTCTTTTCACTTGGAACATTAAGAGATGTGCGTCGTGGAAGATATCGCGAGATTTTCTATCTTTCTCTCTCTATCTCTCTGTCTTTCTTTGTTTTTAACAAACACACTCTCACATTTTCTATTTTATTCTTACTTTGACTCTTATACTCTTACTATTAACTTTCATTCTAACCTCACTTCTCATTTGGTGGATTCGTTGGTTATACTCTGTACACTGTTGCAGTCCTCTCTTTCTCTCTCTCTCTCTCTCTCTCTCTCTTTCTCGTTTCTTTCTTTTGTGTTTTCTCGTCGGTCTAGTGGTTCGACCCGTACTAAATATAGAGGCGTCGCAAGGGTCTGTCCCGTGTGCTTGCTCGTTCCTCGTGCTGACGGGTCAGAAGTAACTTGTTGCTATTAGCGGACGAGGGTCGAAAGCGCGGGAGCGTTTCTCTCGCGAAGTTATCTCTTAAAATGTCACGAAATAGGAATCGTTTCAAAAGACCAGAATGATAGAAAGAAAAAACGAAAGAAATTAAAACAAAAGAACCAAACGAAACAGTCCCCTTTTTGCTCATTAGCTTTTTTTTTTTTGAGATCTCTAGTTACTTTTTCAGATCCCTAGTTACCATTTTTACTTTCTTCCTTCTCCTCGTCCTATCGTTTACTTATAAACATTTTTATTTCAATTTATCAACTTACAGTAAAGATCTACTTTTTTTTTTGGGAAAGGGGTGAGCTATTTTTTGGGTTATTTTGTTTTTTTTTTCTATGTATTATAAAAGATGCATAATTTATATTTTGTTGATAGACATATTTAAACAACACGACTACGAATTTTTATTGAATAATATTTTATTGTCGCTAATAATCCCTGTTAATTGATGCGACATTAAATAAAGCTACATAAAAGGAAAAAAAAAAAGATATTTTATCGGTTTTCAGATATGATTTTTCTTCTTCATAAGGTTTTATGGGAAACGATTATTTCATCCCTTTATTTATTATCGTTTGAATAGGATAATCATTTTGGGTTATATTATTTATAGGTTTTATCGTTCGATTTAAGATCGGTGTAATAATAATTTACGATCAATCGTTGACTATTCACAGTTGTTTACTTCCTTTTAAGTACTTTTTTTTTTCTTCTTTTTTTTTTTTAAATTGGATAAATCGGAATATTCATACTTTTAAATGTCTTTTTTTTTTTTTAACTATGACATTTTTGCTCGTTACAGTTATTCGTAGATCGATAAGAAATTCTTACTACGAGGATACCTCATTATTCTTAGGGTTTTTTCATTAGCGAAAGTAATTACTTACATCTTCGATCGTCCGACACTTTATCTTTTTCAACATTTTTCTTCTTCGTCTGTTCATTTATTTTTTTTTTTCTTTTCTATTTTATTTTATCTTTATCTTCTTTTTCTTTTCTTAACGATCATCATTCCGTTCGTTAGAATTAATTGTAAAAAGAAAATAAAAAGCAAAGCATACCCACAAGATTGACGTAAGTTTTATTAAACTCGAGTTAATTTCTTAACAAAACGGTTCATCTTTTTTGTTTTTTTTTGTTTAACGCAAAGTCATCTTATTGTATTGACAAATAAAATTAAAAAGTAAAAAAAAAGAGATAGAGAGGGAAGGATACATTTTCTTGTCCTAGGGATGACGTGACTTTTTCGATTGATCTGTTTAAATTATACCACCGTAGTGTTTTTATGACGTTTCGTAAAAAAGACATTTTCTTCGAACGTGTAAAAGGTCCCTCGTCATAAAAATGTGTGTAACCCCCTTCCCCCAGTTTGAGGGAGGAGAGACACAAGAAGTGTCTACTTTTTTATTTCATTCTTTCATCTCTATTCGTACAATAAACTCGAAAGATGCGTAAATTGGTTCGATGTTTTAATTATATTACAATTTGTTTTGTAAATTTTAATAAAGTCACTTTAAATACTTGATCTGAAATATTGAATATAGATAGAAATATGTATTTAGTGTGATGGATAATAATAATTAATAAATAATAAAATATTTAAATAAATATATAATTAAATACAAATATTCTTAGATGATAATGAAACGATATTAAAATAATATTAAATAATAAAAAAAGAAAATTAATATTAATAAAATTATAATAAAACTAATGGAAAATAAAATGTATAACACACTGTATAAATAACTTTATATATATAAAAATTCAGTGTTACAATATGTTTGTCCATTAATAATTTCGAAACTACTCAACCGATTTTAATGAAATTTGTTTTATTTCGTGTGATTTCTTTCAACTTAGAATATAGGATAGTTTTTATTGCGATTATTTTGTATTTTGTATTGCTAATTTACGAATTTATTGTGTTGTAAGGTTATCTAGGTCTCTAAGTTGTTTAAGTATTCAATAGATGGCGCTGTATTACAATTCAATTATTTCACGTATTTTTCAGATTTACATAAGACATAACTAACCTTGCTTTTTATATTTTTTTTTCGAGTATTATTATTTTATGTATTCCATTTTAATTGCTATATTATTTTGCGTATTGTTATAATTTACTAAATAATTAAGAATTATATTAATATTATTATTAAAAATATTATTATAATAATAGTAAGATATATTAATTTTGATTGAATAGCAAACAACCATTATACAGTTTCTCTTTATAAATTTTAATATTATAATATTATATATTATAGCATTACAACCGCTTGTTTACTAGTTCATCTTGTAAAGGAACATATACAAACACAGTTTAAATATTATATATTATATATCTATTATTTAGAAGTTATTTTTAGGTCTTTAAGTACTATAAATTTTCAATAGTTGGCTCTGTATTACAATTCAATTATTTCAATTTATATACGACATAACCTTACTTTTTCTATTTTTTTGTATGTTTTTTGTTATAATTAACTTAAATACTTAAGAATTATATTAAATCAAACATTTTATAACAAAGCCACAGTCAACTTATGGCCAAAGCATCCTAGTAAATATATATTTACAGTATATACTGTAAATGATCATCGATATCGTGCTTGCTAGCATGACGATGAGAGCAATTAGAAGTTTACAAGAAGATGGAGAAAATAATAAGAGAAATAAAACGAAGAAGTAAAGAAAGTAGAAGAAGGAGAAGGTAAAGAATAAGAAGAATAAGAATAAGAATAAGAAGAAGAAGAAGAAGAAGGTTCGCGGCCTAGTTATTTATAACTACAGCGAGAAAAGTTGGAAGTTTCATCACAGTTGGCTCTCGGTATCATCATCCTTTAAGAAACCTCCTTCTGAATAACGCATTCGTCGATCCTTTTATCTTTGTCTGTAAAACGGATTTCTCTTCTTCTTCTTCTTCTTCTTCTTCTTCGTCTTGTCTTTTTCTTTTTCTTCTTCGCTTTTACAGATAACATACTTACTTCTCTTCTTCCCCTTGTTTTCTTCCATTACGAGTGTCTTTGCAACGATCGTTCGTTCTATCGTCGCGGTTGAAGATTTTTCAAGTTTCGTGAGTGCTGAACTTTTTATATTTCTCTTTCTCTTTATCTCTTTTATTTTGTGTTTCTTTTAGTGTCTATCTTAATCTATTCTTTTCTTTGTGGTCTCTTGACAAAATAATGAAACTATAGTTAATATATATATATATATATTGTCAGTCAATAACTTATATTGATTTTGATTTAATCGTTTTTCTTTATTTCAAATTCATTTGATTTTATTCTTAATATTTGACCTTTGTTTATTTTTCATTTCTATTCTGTTATAATTATTATCGATTCGTAATTTTTAGATTTATAAAAAAAAAAAAAAAAAGATGAATAGAATCACAGACTGTTTATAAAATTGGGATGAGTGGATAGAAAATATTTCTGGAGTTTAATATAGAAATTATTTTGTTTTTTTTTATTTTTATTTGAAAAAAAAAAAAAAATAAAAATAAAACAATGAAAGAGTTTTGTTATTTCGAGATTCAAAATTATTTCAATCTCACCCTCTTAGAATTTTAATAATATTATTATATTTAAATATAATATATTTGACAAATAATATAATGTAATATTAATAAAATTATAATAAATTAATAAAATGATATAAAATTATAAAAAATAATATAATTTTAATTATATTATTATAATAAATTAATTTATTAATATTTTTTATAATATATTATTAATAAAATCATAATAAATTAATATAATAATATAAAATTATCAAAAATAATATAATATTTCTTTCATTTAATTATTGATCTTCTGAATCTTATAATTTCAACCTGATTTTATGTTGGTTTAATAAAAGAAAAAAGTAATCGTTTATTCAATTTCTATGAATCTATGAAGAACAAAGGTTTTAGACAAATAGGATGGATAGATAGATCAAATCGCGTTTGAAAAAGTTTCCCTTTAATCCATTACGTCGTAACCTTCCAGTTTATTCTGATCGAAAAGGAAAAAGGTACGAAGAGAAAATCGCTTTCTCGTTTACAAGGGAACAAAACCGTACGTTTTCATTTTCCACAATCCCCTTTTGCATTTTTTCTCTCTCTCTCTCTCTCTCTCTCTCTTTCTCACTTATTTTTTTTTTTACTTCCTTATTTTTCTCTCCTTCTTTCCGGTTAACTCTCTCAGTCCGAACGACCCTTCTGTTTTTTTATTTCTTTTTTTTTTTTTTTTCTTCTCGATTCTCACCCTTATTTACGACCGTAATGTTGAGGAACACTGACAGTGAAATGAGTTTGCGTAGGTGTGCGTGTGTGCGTGTTTGTCCTGTTTATATGTATAGACAAACGTAAATGTGTGCATTTCTGCGAAGAAAAATGTTTCGCATGCGAAACAACTTAATGACACCGATAACGCGACTAATTTATACTCTCGACGAAAGTATTCGAATCTCGTTTCAACGTGCCTGGAATTCAATTTGCATTCTGTCCAAAAGAATAATAATAATAATAACAATAATAATAGCAGTAGTAGTAGTAGTAGTAGTAGTAGTATTGGAAAGAAACAGATGAGAAAATTGCTACTAAGTATGTATCGTATTATTTTATTTAAATACTTTTTTTTGTTGCTTTGAAATGATGATAACTATATATATATTGACGAAAGTATTAAAAAAAAAAAAAATAAAAAAATACAGGATTACTCGAATATTTCAATTTTATTCTCGAAGTGTCAGAAATTCGATTTTATATATTTCTTTTTTAAAATAAAAAAGTACAATTTTTTATACAATATATTATTATAATATTTATAATAACATAAATTAATTATTAATATATTTATAATATTATAATTACTGATATATTATATAATATATTTTTACATATTATTATAACATTTATTATAATATACATTAATTATTTTTTAAATTAGTTAACTATTTAAATTATTGAATTAGTAAATTATGACAATTTTTGTTAAAAACAAAAAATTAAAATAAATAGCATGTAATTAAAATAACGCAATAATAAAATAATAAATAATTAAAATACTTATTTTACAAAGATAAAATTTAATTAATCATCAAATATATTTATATAATATAAATTTGTGTAAAAATCCCCTAAACAAAATCAATCCAGTTTTTTTTTTTTTTTGGGTATTTTATTAAAACCAAGTAGAAGTAGAAGAAGAGGAAGAAGAAGAAGAAGAAAATAAGTGGAAACTTCGAACAAATATATTTTCACGTCTTTAGTGGGAGTTGGGGGGTTAATAGATCCTCCAAGCCTTAAAACTAAAATGTTTGGGGTTAGTTCCGTGCTTCGACTCCATGACACGTGGTTCTGGAAATTCTAACATTTTTCTTCGACGTTTAACCGTTTTTCTTCAACGTCTACCATGGTTCTTCTTCGGTGGCAAACTCATGGGAATACAACTGAAGTTTTACTTGATCAAACATTCCCATACCAACACTCTTGTGATTTCGTTAATTCGAAAGGTAGAGAAAGGGCAAATTAATGAGGGTTTGTATATGAGATTATGAGATTACTTTTATCATAATTAACGATTCTTTTTTTTTTTTTTTATCAATTCTTACTAATAATTATTTCAATTTTAATGATTATTTATGAAAAAATAGAATATTTTTCTATTATTATAAAAAAGAAACGTAAGTAATGTGACTAGTGTTAGACCAGAGTTGTCTAATTTTTTCATACTTTTGGTTGATGTTTGTAGAATAAAATTATTTTAGGTTGTATAGTTAAAAACTATACTAATTGTAACGATAATTGTTAAATTATTATTATGTTAAATAATTTAACAATATTCTTTATAAAATTGTTTATGTTGATCTCTGTATTAAATTATTACTAACGTGTTGCATTATTTAATAAAACAAAACAAAATATAATATAATATATAATATAAATCATCATTTTTATATTATTTATATTTTTTCCCATAAAACATACATCATCTTTTTATATATATATATATATATATATTAAATTAAAGAACAATGTTTAATTCCAATAATCCTTGAAATTAAATTATCAATAATGAATCTCCAAAAAATGATAGTATTTTAATACATGACATGAAAATACGTAGACACGAAGTTATAAAGTTATACCATTAATTTGAAAGAATAAAAAAAAAATAAAAATAAAAAATGAATTTACTTTTCAGTAGAAGATTTATGTACATATAAGTAATACGTGAGGAACGTAGGAAGCACGTTTACGTGCAAAGGACAATTTTGGTTGACGTGTGAAAGCCGTCCAGCAAATAACGTTAGGAAAGTGTTCCAGACATAGAGAGGGAAGGGAATGGTTGAGGTTTGAACGCGTTTCTCTAAAGTGACTATCCCTCTATCTCTTTCTATGTTCAAGAGAAAACGTTTGCTATCTCTTATGCATAATACAGTGAGATAGAGAGAGATAGAGAGAGTGTGTGTGAGAGAGAGAGAGAGAGAGATTCGGTAAGGTTAGTAGTCCTCATTTGAAATCGCTTGTTACTCGAAAATGAATCTCGAATCAACTGAAATCTTCTCTATCTATCTCTATCTATCTCTCTTTCTATTTCTCTTTCTCGACGAATTCATTCACATGGGTTAAACTCGAAATCGGTGAACGATAAAGCCATAAAAGCTAGCTAGCTAGCTAGCTAGAGCTAGGTAGATAGAGCTAGTATGTTACCACGAGAGGAATGCAGTTTCCGTGGGCAGCTTACATGAACCGTGCAAGTTCCTAGAAACACAAACTTTATTGTTTATGCATTTGGTATCCTTTATACGAAGATAACAAATAAATTCTTACCCTTGTTCACCTGTGTTTACAATTAAAGGATGCTTCCTAAAACTTAATGGTATATACTTAAAAACTGTATTCCTATATATTTAACGATTTATGGTATTTATTTCATATATACCTTAATTATATATTATATATTGTATAGAATATAATTAATAGTATATAGTAATAAATATGTAATTATAAATATAATTATAATTAATAATAATACATAATTAATAATATATATTTATTTACTGAAATACTTTGGAATATTTTTTATATGAAAAAAAAAAAAAAGAAAAAGAATGTTAGATTACTTATTGGTCAACCCAGTGACCAGGTGACCGCATAAAAAGTGTAATTGATCGCCTTGTTTGATTATAGGTAAGCAAGTAACTACAACAACGATCTTTTCACAGATGCCTAATTGTACGTCAGGATTAAGTCATGATACTAGTAGTCACGATAGTAACTAACGAGTTTGTTGCTTCCAAGATTTCATTTCTTTTTCATTTTTTATTTCTTCCTATATTCATTTGCTTTGTATTTTTATTTTTATTTTTATTTTTATTTTTATTTTTCAAACCAACCAGTCAACGAAGTACCAATTTTCTTCTCAATGCTTATTCATAGTGATATCATATAATATTATGCGTTTGACAGTAATAACGTATCGGTACTTAATTGACGTTCAATCAAATATCTTCTTTTTAAAAAAAAAAAAAAAAAAAAAAAAATAATGTGAGTTAAAAAAAAAATCATTCGATCATGAACACCAATGAAATCACGAAAGATAGATATAAATGACTATCTACATTTCACAATATCTCAAATAGTATTATACTAATGTTAAGTATTCTATAATTATATAAAATGATGACAGAAAAATAAAAAAAATTTATGCGTGTGCACGCACAAATACATAAACATATATCGCATAGACGAAAAATGATCTAACCATCGATTAGAAATTACGAAGTAGGTGAATTAGCAAGATGGATATAAAATATAATATACTCCAGTTGATATTTTGTTTCTTTTTTTCTTTTTTTTTTTTTATAATGCAAGTGTATGATACAAGGAATAAAATATTTAATAAATGTCCTCCCTTATAGAAGTTTTAAGTGAAAGTCTAATTCAAACTTGTGGAAGCTTACAATTTGTCTAATCGTCGTGTTCTATGTTGATGTGATCATCGTAGGTTGAAAATGTGGTTAACCACTTTTAACAACAACCATAATACATCTGTAACATGTAAAAGTACCTACACATAAATATATAATATGTATATATATGTTAGAAAATGAGTGAGAGGGAGAGAGAAAGGACTAGTTTACGTGTTCCTCTTGAAGAACCGCCCTCGGTTAGTTCCTATCGCGATTTCGCGACTGTTCAATCTCTTAACCGGTCGTTCTAACGTCGTTACGGTGATCATTCGTGCGTATTACGAATCTCTAACAGGGTGTTTTCATCCAAATGACTGACACGAAACTAGGCCTGAAATTTAATACCGATCTATCTAAGGAATACATATATCGATATCTTTCAAAAATTCATTTTAATCAAAAGAATTCTATACGTTCTATTGATTACAAATATCAGGGGTGAATCATAAATTTAATGTACATTTTTTAATTAAAATGATAATTAATTATTTGTAGAATAAATTTTACAAAATACATGTTTTTATTAATTTTAATACAATACTAAAATTAGTATTGTATTAAATTTATATATATATATATAGTTTATATATAATCATATATAATTTAATAATTAATACAATACTAAATTTTTAAATTAATAAACACTAATTTTAATAATTAATACGATACTAAATTTTTAAATTAATAAACACTAAATTTTATAATTAATATTGTACAATACTAAAATTAGTATTGTATTAAATTTAAATATATAGTTTAT
>NW_015148972.1:231273-245589 GCF_001465965.1 Polistes dominula | reverse complement strand
TTTTTTTTTTTTTTTTTATTAACGTAATTATATACAATATTCAACAATCTAAACGAAATACATTTTTCTACAATGAAAAAAAAAAGAAAGAAAATAAATGAAAATGTTTATAAGTAAAGACAATTTTTCAACCATCATCGTTGTATTATATTATATTATATTATATTATATTTCGTATCGGAATAAAAATGAGAAGTTAAAAACAAGAAGAAAAAAAAGTAAAACGGGGTAGAAATACAACGTTAACAACGAAGTCGTGTAAATAAGTTAGAGATGGGGATATAAACGTATATAGATGTATCAATACAAATATATATATATATATATCCTTTTACAAATCGACAGTAACGTAAATATCGTGGTTCAGTGAACGTTCCTACGAAGAGCAGAGTGTTTCAGTTCCCCGAGGAAATCCCACTCGTCACGAGATACATTGAGATGTCCGTGAAATCCGACGAAAAATTCCGATCAAGTACTAACCAAYACATAACTATTTTTATTTTATTATTATTATCTTTTATTTTATTAACCTTTTTCCAAATAGATACCTTTAAACAAAAATTATATCAAAATGTGGACAATATTAAACTATTATATATAAATATATATACATTTACAATGCATTTACAAATTTATAACTACAAAACACTACAAGATACATTTATAAAAAAAAATTATATCAAAATTTGGACAATATTAAACTATTACATATATATATATATAAACGTATTATAATGTTCTCCTCGATAAAGAATACAGTATCTGAAATTACATTCACATTTTGCACGAAATACAAATTGTATCATATCTATCTACAAATTGTTTCATATTTCATATTTCATATTTCAATTCAATTTGAATATTATTATATTTACAATCATATTATTAAAAATTGTATTTTTATAGAACGTAAAATTACACGTAACACAAAAGAGTTAAATTATTATAAATAAATGTCCATCAAATCATATACAATTGAATATTTTAATTATAACATAAATGTGTATAAAATGAAGTATTACATTTTTTTCTACGTCCAACACGATAACGTATTTTTTATCCTGTAGAACTTATTGAAAAAAAAAAAAAAACAACAACAACCAAAATACATAGGTACTCGTATGCAAAGAACAGCAACGTGGAATACATTAACGTACTTATTATCACTTTAAATCCAAATTCAACTTACATATTTTTCTAATCCGTTCCTGAATGTGTACACGGTATATTTTTATGGTAATATAAATCTTTTGGTTTTGACTAAAACGTCACTTTCAAACTTTACCAAAAAATTATTAAAAAATAATCAGATAAAACCTTTCTAATTAAAAATACCAAAAAAACAACAACAACAACAACAAAATATTTTCTATCCTTATCAATTAACTTTAATTAATAATCATTACGACTTTCTCATAATTGTCTATTTCGACAATAATAATTTTGATAATAACAATAAATTTGTGAAGTAGGGGAAAAAAGGGGGAGGGATTGGGACGTGTAGGGGATGAGTGCGTTCTCAAAACCACAGGGAAATTCACGTGCGTTGCTCTTTTCCATGAGATTCCATTTATTTTCTCTCTCTCTTTCTCTCTATGTTCTTCTCTTTCTCTCATCCTACCACCCATCATCCACCCTCAACTATCTCTCTTTCGCAAAATACTTTAAAAGTTTGATCGCATCGTTTCTACCGAAACAATTTTAACTGGCACGGTTAACGAGGCGGCTTTGTGTTGATCTGACAATAGAAAAGGGTCGAAAAGTTTTTCCTCCCCCGTACGAATTCTCGATTATGTGCTACGATTTTGTGGGGTTTCTAGAGTGGGAGAAAGGGGAGGGGGACTGAGGTAGATCGAAATAGAAGTAGAAAAAGAGAGAGAGAGAGAAGGTACGATTTCGTTGATTTCAACCGACAATGCAATTCATTAATTTAATGCAGGAAACAGGAACAGGAACTCGAGCGAAAGTTTTCTTTCTTTTTTATATTTTTTTTTCTTTTCTTTTCTTTTCTTTTTGTAAGTCTTTTTTTTTTCTTCCACTTTTCTTCTTTCTTTTTTTTGTATTTTTTTTTTTTTTGTATTTTATATCTTCTTTTAAAAGATTGAAATGGGGGTCCTTAGAATCCTCTCATTCCGAATGGAAACTCTGGAATATATAAATCCGTTCGCGTAAGTTTTTCCGTAATATATATTTTTTTTTATTTCTTTTTTTTTTCTTCTTTTTTTTTTTAATGCTATTTATTCTCCGTTTCTTTATATATAAACCCAAGTTTTTTCCCTCATTTCATGACTCTCTCTCTTTTTCTTTTTCTTCTTCTTCTTCTTCTACTTTTCTCTTCTTTGAATTACATCCCTTTTTGCTAATGTTTTTTCTTTTTTTCTTTTTTCTTTTTTAATTTTCTTTTTTTCTTTTTTTCTTTTTTTCTTTCATCTTCATCGTCATCCCGTATTTTAATTCATTCACGTGCTCGTCAGTTCGAATAACTTACTTGCATATTATATGCGTGTATGTTAACCAACTGCTGCTCGACACACTTTGAATCTAATTTTTTTTTTTTATTTATTTATTTATTTATTTTTTTCATTATTTTTGCCCACCATTAAAGATTACACGTTATAATTTTTTCATGGGTTTTTTTTCTTACGCATAAGAGGAAATATTTTTCTTTTTTTTCTTTCTTCCTTTCCCCACAAAAAAGGAAGGAAGGGTAGATCTTTAAAAAAAAAAAAAAAAAAAAATACGTCATTTTCTTACATTAAATGAGAGATTTTTCTCCTTTCATTCCGCAGTCCAAAGATCCCCCCCCCCAACCCCCACCCNTTTCGACGTTTTCGTTTCTACTTAACTTTGCATTTTATATACATATATATACCAACCCACCATGAACCATTTTGTGTGTATATATGTATGTGTACGTGCGTATTTTATACGTAGTGTGTGTATTCACATGTATATATATATATATATATATATATATTGTAATTCTTATACTATATAAATTCTTACGTGTATATATGTATGTATGTAAAATATACCAACCCACCATGAACCATTTTGTGTGTATATGTGAATGTGCATACGTGCGTATCTTGTATGTAGTGTGTGTATCTATTCACCTATATATATATATTTCCTACACTATATAAATTCTTACTTGTATCTGTATGTATATAAATTTATATATATAATAAAAATGTGTGTGTGTGTGTGTGTGTTTGAGGGTGTGTATATACACAATGTATAAATATATATATGGAACTGCGTATAAGAAGATTCGCCGAGTTGAAAATCGCAAGTTTCAGCAGGGAGGAAACTTTGTCGGGACATTACGTCGAGACTTTATCGTGCATACCGTTTGACATTTGCTACGAGAGCTGATGATAAAGTTCAGAAGGCGTACCAGAAGCGACCAAAGTTGTTTCTCTTTTGGTTAACATTTTTTCCCAAACCTACCACTCTCTTAGAACTTTTTTCCATATTTGTCCGCGAAGTTAAGTGAAACCAAAATTATGTATATAACCATTTTGCAAATTAGTTATTTTTTATTTTTATTTTTTTCGTATTACTTGATTATATATAATTATCATATATGTTATATATATATAGAAAATATTATATACATTGTTTATTGTATAAATAAAAAATATTATATATATATATATATATATATTGTATAATATAATTATTAATTATATTATACAATATAATTAATATTTAATAATAAAATTTTATTTAATATAAAATATTATATATATTGTTTATATATAATATTTTCTATTCATGTGTGCATATATATACGTTGTAAAAATATTTTTAATAATAATAATAATAATAATAATAATTTTCTATCAAACACATATGTACTATCGATTAGAATCATTATCATAGATTAGTACTAATATTATATATTTGATGTTTAATTATAAATGAAAATTTATATGATATGTATTAATTACGAATTTGTATTAATTCAAAGTTTGGCTTAACATCATTTCAATATAACAAATTAATCGAATTGTATTAATCGTAAATGTGTTAATTATTTGAATAATTTCTATATATATATATATATATATATATATATACAATCCAAAAAATATTTTTCTTATATAATTAGTATTAATTATAAAGGATTTGAAACACAATGACGATATATAACATGAAACCAATTAAAAGCTCCTTGTTAAATTAATACATCAATGTAATTAGAAACTTATTTACATTTCTAAAATATAATGAGAATGCATTATAAACAAGAAACCATGATCTACTTTTGCAAAGTAATCTACACTGTTCTAATACCAACATATATACATATAATCCACCGTTGTAACAAAAAAAAAAAAATTATATTGATCCCTGCTACAAAAAGAAAAGAAAATATTAAACAAAACAACAACACTGTGATATAACTAAAAAAAAAAAAAAATTAGAAAAAGATGACGAGAGATGAGAAACACGAAGCTCGAATGTAAAGTTATCTCATTAGTAAAGTTTTCCTAGGCATCGTTATTCGGGCATGATGCTCGAATAAAGGAAGGGCAAGGGGGAGGGGAAAGGATTCAAGTCCAACTAATGTAAGACCGCAAATATCCGTTATAATAGCCAGTTCTAGGCAACGTAATACGTGGTTTTCGATGCCACTTGGTTTTATCTATCTTTTTCTCTTCTTCCACGAAGTAGAAGTTCCATATATATAGTGTATACATATATAGTACACTATAGTATAACTATATACATATGTAGTGTAAATAAATGTGTACCTTCTCATATATATAGTTACATTTATATATACTCGTTTATTTCTAATACTCTTACTTATATATATATAGTACACTATAGTATAGCTATATGTATGTATATAGTTTAAATAAATGTGTACCTTCATATATATATAGTTACATTTATATATACTTGCTTATTTCTAATATTCTCATATATATATGTATGTATGTATGAGTAGGTAGGTAATCTTTTGCGGGATGACATGTAATTCGATAGAACTATGTCAATGGTCATCATATGGTCAAACATATACGGTATAATCGAGTTGTTCTAACTCGTTCGAAAAGACGACACAAGACAAAAAGTTCCTGTGGTGACATACGAAAAAAAAAATCATCTAACATAAGACTTACAAGGGGAGTGCAAGGTAGGGAAAGACCTTGTTAGTCATTTTATTATTTATATATTATCTCCCCATTTTATTCCGTTGTCTCGTTTTATTTCAAATAATTTACATACCTGTTATCACCTGAAAAATAATCAAATGATATTAAATAATTTCGATCGGATATTTTATTAGAAGAACATTTTTAATTCAAAATTATCACTGGTTAGAAACGTTAAAAACAAATGTATTTTAGTTTAAATATTATTTTAAATATTAGTAAAATATATAATAATTTATTATATTTATCTTAATTGAGATTGTTAATTAATCGAAAGAAATGTTAATGGCTATTTAAAAGTATGGAATATATGTTCGGAGTATCGTCCTCTTATTTAATATTAAAAATATGTTAACTGGTATATAATGTTTAAACAAATGTATATAATTTGGAACAATCTTAAATATAAGTAGAGTCTATTAGAATGTTAAAATAATTGTTAATTAATCGAAAAGAAAGTAAATTGTTACCTAAAAACACCGAGTATATGATCGGAGTACCGTCTTACTTGAAACTCACCTTCAAACTTGGCCGTTGTCGTTATCGCACCCGCACAGTGATGACTTTAATGGTAAAATATTCCTATAATATAAGTAGAGTGTATTAGAATATTAAAATAATTGTTAATTAATTAAAAAGAACGTGTATTGTTACCTAAAAACACCGAGCATATGATCGGAGTACCGTCTAACTTGAAACTCACCTTCAAACTGGGCCGTTGTCAGGTTGTTGTTGTTGAAAGTACGATCATTGAATGTTGTCTTTATAACTTTCCCGATATTATTTGTGTTATATATATGTATATAAAACCTTCGGGAAGTCATATAAACACATAAACACGTGTTGAGGAAAAAACATTACTCGCTTTTCACAGAGGAATGAAACACACAATGAAATTAGTTTGATGTTGGATTTCGAAGAGGAAGATACGTCGAATTTATATTCACTGTTTTTAGATTAAATTACAACGTTTTTTTTCGATTAATTAACAATCATTTGGAGTTTATAGAACACTTACAAGGTATGTTACATTCTTTTAAGTTTTTTTTTTTATAAACAAACGTATTTTACAATAACTATAGTTTGGTGTTTAATTATATTTTTTGTCAATTCTTTTTTTTAAAACAACAGCTGTTCTCTTTCATCAACATTCCTATAATACTTTTTATTTTTTTTTAAATTAAAAAAATATGTTTTACAATCTTTAATAAATATTTGTTAACTTCGTGAATTTTTTCAATCCCTAAAAATTTGTTTTTTTACAAAATAATTATTAATCATCATCTTTCGAAGAAGAATTTATGTTCGTGTTTCCTTTTATCTTTATTTTTTATTTTTTTTATAAATTTTTTCAATAGAAAAGAATTGATTTTCACTAGAGAACGAAAACGAGAGAAATTAAATTAAATTAAATTAAATTAAATAGATATTTTTTTTTTATTTTTTTTTTTCCCCCAAACAAAGTTTCCGTATTCGAATTTTGTTTCGCTTAGAATCGGAACTCTCGCGGTACGATAAACTTTCCGGATTAATTCGGCGCCGGCTGTCTCACGAGCTTTATGGGAATCGATTCGCGGAATCGATATGGACCACGCTAACCAAGATATTGCAATTTTGAAAGTGCCGACGCGACGAAAAGATGAACGTTGCAAACGTCCCAATTGCGGTAATATTAAAAAATGTCGATCGATTATTATTTCGGTTGGATTATTTCGTTCTTATCATGCGAATGATGTGATTCGAGATTTTAATCGCATGCAAAAAAAAAAGAAAAGAAAGGAAAAAATTGTCCGAGACATATGTCGTCGAAAAAAAACAATACGATAATGAAAAAAAATTATACATACCCATGCAGACGTGTATGAATTGTTTTTTTTTTTTTTTTAATTTATTTTTTAAATAACTATACTTGTTTCATTTTTGGATGTATATTCAATAATACGAGTCGTTTATTTTTTTGAATAAAAAATACGTTGCTGTAGTTTTGTTATAAAATCTTGATTTAATATAATTATAAACTATTTAGTAAATTATAACAACACATAAAATAATAATACACGAACAAATGAGAAAAGTAAGGTTATGTCGTGTGCAAATTAAAATAATTGAATTGAAATACAGCACCATCTATTAAAAACTTACAGTACCTATAAAGACCTACATAACCTTCAAATTTTTTATTGTTAAATTAATCCTTAAATTGAAGATATAAATATAACAATTTAAGAATTTTATTATATATAAATAATACAAAAATTTATCCTATATTCTAAGTTGAAAAAAATCATACAAAATAAAAAACATTTCATGAACACTAGATATACCACCATTTCCAGTATATCTATTTCTACCACACTAGTCAAAATGACTGATGTATAAGAAAAAATACTTTTTAAGGCTTCCAGTCTTTATTTATTCTTAAAAACTAACAAAAAATGTTTAAAAATAATAATTTTAATAGATAAATTGATTTATAGACATTATTAAATAACAAAACGCTTAATTATTTACAGAAATCAAATGTTACATGAAATTTTGAATTAAAATGACCTGATTAGTCAAAATGACTGGTTTGGTATATCTAGTTTTAAAATCGGTATAGTAATTTCGGAATTATTAGTGTACAAACATATTATGACACTGAATTTTTATATATAAAGATATATATGTATTTATGTTATATTTGAAATATATATATATGTATTGTAATATATTCGATTTTTTTCGAAGTATTTTATTACATCGGCGATCTATCGAATATTTTGACTTTCAAATTTGTGTAGTCGATCAATCGATGCCATTCACTGGCTCGACTCTCTTTTAAAGTTTCTGCATTCTCCTCGCATCTGCCTACGAATCCTTTTCTTACACTAAGAAAATTATATGTATATACATGCATGTATATGTATACACGTATAGATGAGATAGAAACAGAAAAAAAAAATGGTAGTACAGGAGCATACAATCACGAAAATGTAGAAGTGAGGTGGAAGAAGAAGAAAAGCGTGCTCGGAGAGTCTGACAGACGATCTTAAGGATATTTTATTCGGAATACGTGCTTCCTTTTGCAAAAACGAACAATTTCGATGTTTAAGTACAATACGTTCGGTACAGGAAGGAAGAAAGAAAGAAAGAAAGAAAGAAAGAAAGAAAGAATGAAAGAAAGTGCAACACGAAATTTTCATAAAATACTTCAGTCATAAATCTTAAAAGAAGATGATTGATAAGATTAAAGAAACAATATTTTGATAAGAAATTTTTTACGCTTTTCATAGTTTTTCTTTTCTATTTCTTTTTCTTCCAAATTTATTAACAAAATGAAAACAAACATTTTCTTATTAAAATTTTTCTATTGAATAATAATTATTTTATTTATTATTAATATTATATTATTTGCTTTCAACTGAAAGAAAATGGAATACAAAAAGTATTCGATTTAGGTGAATAATGAAAATCTCATTTTCTTGGTGTCAAAGAAAAGGAAAAACGTTTTTCAATTCGTTGTGTAGAATTGAGAAACGTTATTCGTACGTTTTCAAAGTAAACGAGACGACTACGATTACTTAGGGTTGGCTTGTATTTATATACATATATATATATATAAACGTTTGCTTACTCGTCTGTTGGATTTCACGGTGTGGATAGTAGTCCGTGCAATTTGTTCGAATAACCGAGCTTATGTTAGCCAAAGAAGAGTAGAAAACTAGAAGAAGACGAGGGACGAGCTTTGGAAAATTCAAGAATCGTCTGTTGCGTCTTTCATCGGCCCCTTTTTTTTCCCACGACGGCCTTTTCGTTTTACTCGTCGAATAGAAAATCGGATCGGTTTTCGACTTTTCAATATATATTATTTATCTTATGACTTAAGCATATATACAGGTATCATTGAACTTTTTATCCTTGGTATATCGATTTGTTATTTTAATGAATTTTGGTATTTTCAAATTTTTTAACAGATCAAACTCGAATAAAAAAAAACAAAAAAAATTATTTGTAAATTTTTTCCATGCTATATATGTTCATCTTTAACCCTTATCGGTCGTAAGTAACGTGGTAAGTGACATACAAATAATAAAAATATATTATTAATAATTAAATAATTAATAATATGATAAATAATTATTAATATATTATAAATATATTATAATTAAAAAAATAAAAATTAAATTATTAATATATTATAAATTATTATATAATATATTAATAATTAATAAAATAAATATTTTTTTTATAAATTAATATAATTAATATATTTATTTAATATTTATTATTATAAAAATAATGCTTTATTAATACTAAACAATTTTAT
Organism: Polistes dominula; assembly: GCF_001465965.1. The sequence goes on along the minus strand of NW_015148972.1, from coordinate 236,109 downwards.
TTATTTGGTGTGTTGAACAATATTTACCAAAACCACTTATAACTTGTAGTAAAAATCATCAATATAAAAATCTAACTACCGCGATAAGGGTTAAATTAAATTCTATTATCAAATTAGAACTTTACATAATTTATTACAAAAAAAAAAAAAAATAGAAAATATTCCAATCACTTGCAAATACTTTGCATACCTTTAAAACTTCGTTTAATTTATACAAAAAAAAAAAAACTTGCAATTAATTTCTTTCTTCGGTGATCATAAAAAAGATAAAAAATAATCCTAATTAATATAATAGACGAATAATAATTGATTATATTGATTCTATAAATTTATCGTAATTAAATAAAATTTCATAGATCAAACCCATTTTACTTATATTCTAATAATAGTAATAATAATAATAATAATAATAATAATAATAATAATAATAATAATAATAATAATAATATAGTTCGATAATTAATCGAATTAGTCGTCGTAGATAGTCACGATAATTTTCCACAATAGAAAGGTATCGAGTTATCGATAACGAGAGTATCCCGTGGATATATTCTGCAATGCGACAAATGCTAAAAACAGGCTCCCGACGAATCCGACGCGCTAATTGCTTTTCATTAACTTTTAGGCGAGTTCTACCACCCCCTTTATCCTCCCCTTTCCCCCTTGCCCCTTCTCCCTTCGTAATTAGCCGCTCATTTTACTGCGCAAACTGCCGACAGTTATCTCTCTCTCTCTCACTCTCACTCATTCACTCATTCACTCGCTCACTGTCTCTCGGTTTTTATTTTTTATTTTTGAGGGTCTTTTTATTCTTTATCTCTTTTTTTCCTTTTTTCTTTTTTTCTTTTTGTTATTCTGTACAACATCGAGTTATCCTGTTCGGACGTCGACGTGTCATCGATGTTTATCGGTGCTTCGAGGTTTTGTACGGGTCGCTCGTTAATAACGAGTCGTTATCGTTTGATTGCTACCCTCGTCTATGGGTTGTACATCATTCGGACGAATCTTTCTATCTATATATATATATGTATATGTATGTATGTGTATGTGTATTAGTGGTTCTGTACGTACTTTCAAATTCGATACGTTACTTGATAATTAACTCATTAAATAGAAACAAAAAATAAAAGAATAAAATATAATATGTAAAACAAATGTATGTACATAAGTGTATTGTTTTATTAGAATTTTTCGGATATTTTAAATATTATTAAATAATTTTTATATATTATTTATATTATTATTAATTGGTTTTAGAAGCTCGAAAATTTATTGCTATATTATTTATATATAATATATAATATATAAAAAATATTTTATATATTATATAAATATGTATATATATTAACAATATATTTTATAATATATATTTTATATTATTTATATTAATATTAAAATATATTATAATATTGTTTATTATATTATTATTATGTTATTAATTATTTAATATTATTTATTATTTATTATATTATAATATTAATTATATATATATATTTTTTATAATATATTTATATGTTATCAAATATTTTATTTTTTTAAATAAATTATCAAATATTAAATTAAATTAATTTAATATATTTATACTAATATATATTAAATATATATATTATCGAATTTTTGTTTTAAATATATTTGCTATATATCTAATGTTAATCGTATTGTAATGACGATGATAATTATGATAATTAATATTATTATTATTATTTTTATTATTATTAGGGGTAATTAAAAGTTCCTTCTTTTTAAAATTAATATATTTCTACTTACATATAAAATAATGTTATTAACTTCAAAAAATTATACTATCTGAAACAACACAATAAACAGACGAACTTTTGATTCATCTTCATATTATTATTATTATTATTATTATTATTATTATTATTATATGTTAAATTTATATACTTACTTTTCAAATTAAATCTCAATATACAATATTAACATTATAATATTAATAATAATAAATACTGATATATAATGAGTATATTATGTTAAAATTTTTAATAATGAGTCTCAATTGTGACCAAACAATTCTTCCAATCGATAGTTTCATTGTGGGGTTGAGGTGGGAAAGAGAAGAGAAGAAGGGTGGTTGGGTCTATCGAGTTCATTGTGTGTTCGTTTTGCCATAGTATTTTCTCGAACGTCGGACATCGATAAGAAAGGGGTTTTGTATTTTTTTTTCTTTCTTTTTTTCTTTTTTTTTTCGTTCCGGTCATTGTCGCATTCGGACGAACCGTGACGAGGTGGACACGAGAAGTCGTCGGTCTTCTTCGTAAAGATTCCTTCGAGGAATCATATATATATATGTATGTATATATATATATACAGATATATACAGGGTGTACCATTTATTTAAAAAAAAAAAAAACACATTAAGTTAAATATCTTAGAAATAAGCCAATTTTTCATTAAAATATTTTGTTAACAAATTTTTAGAATACAAAGAAAAATGTTATGTTAATTGTGAATTCAATTTTTTGTGGATTGAATAGAAAAACAAAATATCAAAGTAACATTATTATTTTGTTAAATAAAAATAAATTCCAAATTTTGATAGAAAGAATCTTTTTTCAATCACGTGGTGTTTTAAATTTATTAAAAATATTACTTTTCAAATTATTTAATTATTTTTTTGACAGTAGTTTAAAAAGGATTAAAGAGTGTAATAAATATATTTCTATAAATAAAATCACTGAAACCCCTTTCTGTAACAAGTAACACATGCTTTATACGTCGTCCAAAAATATTTGCAAGAAAAAACAAAAATGAGTCAAACTTTGCTTACAACATTCAGCCCTACATCTTAATTAAAAAAAAAAAAAAAAAACAAATAAACGAAACACCCTATATATATATACATTTGTGTACGAAATACAGACACGTCATTAAATCACACACGTGAATATGCGATTTTGATCGTGAGTCGACTTAATGGACGCGCGTGACTAACCGTTCCCTATTACGATACGATGTCAAAGTCGTTGACATGCAAACGTTTTTTTTTTTAAATTCTTAAGTGCATTTGCGTAAATGCATTGAGATTATAAAAGAACAACAAAAATATATTCAACCAAATTAATATTAACTTACAAAATATACAACTATATATATATATACTAGAATGCTTCGGTTACGCATTGCTGTGGTTTTGTTATAAAATGTTATATATACATAGAATATCTACAAAATTATACATTATACATATACTAATTATGTATACTAAAATACTGTGTATTAATTATATACTAAAATTAGGATGTGTGTGCTTCGGCCACACATTGCTGTGGTTTTGTTATAAAATGTTGATTTAATATAATTCTAAACTATTTAGTTAATTGTAACAAAACACAAAATAATACTACAATTAAAATAGAATACATAAAATATTAATACACAAAAAAATAGACAAAGTAAGGTTATGTCGAATGTAAATTGAAATTGAATTGCAATAAGACACCATCTATTGAAAACTTACAGTATCTAAAGACCTAGATATCCTTACACTAATAAATCCTTAAATTAGTAATAAAAAATAGAAATAAACGTGATAAAAACTATCCTATATTCTAAGTAAAAAGAAATCACACAAAATAAAATAAATTTCATTAAAATCGATTGAGTAGTTTCGAAATTATTATTGGACAAACATATTGTGACTACATAAAAGATGAATCCAGACCCTTCCCCTTCCACTTTACCTGTCCTCTCATTTCTTCCTCGATGATGCATCTTTTGTATTTTTTTGTCGTTCATTTAACAACAACGTTCATTGGATGAAATCTTGTTCGTTCTGGCAACAAAAGCTGATCCGAAACCTGTAAAGAAGTTTAGAAGAAATGTCGTAACTCTTTTAGCGATGTTGAAACGAGAAAAGTTCTAATTTATCTGCGCCTAGGAAATACATTTTGCTTGCCAACAACCTAGCTGAACTTAGATGAGGTGAGGTGAGGCGAGGTGAGGTGAAGTGAGGTGAAGTGAGATGAGATGAGGTGAGGTGAGGTGAGGTGAGGTGAGGTGAAGTGAGGTGTACGTTTTAAGCTTGGACACGGTTCGAGAAACACGTTCGTTATTGTTTAAACCCTCCCACTTCCTCCCACCTTTTCCCCTCCTTTTCTACTCATCATCACCCTTTTCCCTTTTTCCTTGTTTTCTTTTTATTTTCCTCGTTTTCATCTTCGTCATTTCTTCTTCGTTTTCCTTCATTTCTCTTCGCGACGATGTTTCTCCCTCTTCCGTCTTTTAGGTAAAAATAAAAATAAAAATAGAAATAAAAAAAAAAGGATAGAAGAAAAATTGAAAGAATAGAAAGAAACGTTAGACTTATATATATATACTTAAGTTTTCTTTTGACGAATCGTATTTGTCGTGTGATATAAGGGCTTCGTATTACTCGTAACACGTGTCTTATTTGTATAAAAAGGTCCGTCAGAAATAAATTGTTCGTACTTAGGTGAGAGGTACAATGCGTCAACCGTATGCTTTCCTCTCTCTCTCTCTCTCTCATTCTCTCTCTCGTTTTCGTTTTTTCTTTCTCTTTTTCTATCATATGACACAAAAAGATTTTTGCGAAAAGAAAAAGGGTAGGAATAAAAGGGAAGAGAAAACGTTTGGCCCTCGGCAAATTGTATCTCTCTGTTGAAAGAGAGAGAGAGAGAGAGAGAGAGAGAGAGAGAGAGAGAGATAGAAGGAAGAGGAAAAATGTCTGTCGGTTTGGTACAATCTCTGCTAGCTTTGCACGGGGTTTTACGTTTATATAATATATTTCATCTTGGTATTAACTTTAGTCGGTACGTTTTTACTTCGAAATTACTATTTTTCGTTGCTTGCTTTTTT